>VUQI01036210.1:5301-20608 GCA_015106735.1 Paratilapia polleni
GTCAGTTGCATCCTTCCGATTTTTCAGTTGTTCTTCTTCTGCCTTTTCCTCTCTGTGGTCACCAGGACCCCCTTGATGCACAGTCCAGATCATAAATAGCCCATAGCTACACATTGTGTGCCTATATGGAAAATCATGTCTTTTTAGTTTTATTCCCATCTCTTGAATTAAAAAAAACAACTTTGTGTGGGTATTTGTAATTCCTCCACTTCCCCACTCACTATAGAGTGCCTCAAGGCTCAGTCCTTGGCCTTTACTATTTTCTATTGATGTTACCGTGAAGAAGATCTTACAGAAGACGCGTATCACTTCCCATATGTATGCTGATGACTAAAGTCTGTTCCCCTGTTCCTCAACAAAAATCTAGTCTGGCAAATGTATTACTCTTATTCTTAAGTCTTCCTTTACTAAAATTGTAGTCCAGACTCTTTCAATGAGTTTATCTGTATTCTCTGTCCTTCTGCAGTAAAACCATATGCATGACTCAGAGTGTTAAACTTGGTCTGTTGTTCAGTCATGCTAGAAGCTTCAAAAAATATCAAAAACTAGATCCAAGTTTTGTCCGAAGCACTTGGAACTTCATGCTTTCATTACATGGCAGATTATTAGCTATATACTAACTGTATTCATGTCTCAGTAAAATATAGTCTAATCAAACGTCTGGTCCAAAATAATCGCTGACTCCCACAAAAGAATCCACATGATTTTGATTTTAGCATCCCTACAGTGGTTACCAGTAAGTTTTTAGAGCCAATTTCATATCAAGGCACAACTGGGGTTTGTTTGAGCCCGAATATAGCTTGAGATCCTCCTGTAGACTAGCACAGTTGTGTTTCAACCTCATCTGTTATTATCTTTGTATTATTTTTACTTTTATTTATAGTATAAGACATGTTTTCCTTTGCTTTTGCTTTCTCTGTGTGAAGTACTTTTGTTTTTGAAAAGTTGTGATGAGTATTAATAGCTATAATCTTAACAGTGCAGTCAAACACAAACAATTATGCCATTATCACTGATTAATAAATGCAGCTAATGACTTATTAGGTAGCTGATTCATCACTAATTAGCTACTTCTGAAGTCATTACCACTGAAATATTTGTTAAGCATTAAGCACTGGGTTTTACTATTGTCTGCTAATCACATGCATGTTCAAGAACAAGATTATTTTTAACAGGAAGTACAAGATTTGTACATGTACATTAATAAAATCCCCAATCCACCAATTTTTGTATCGATTGTACCGATTTACTTCTACAGTAGCTTTTTTAAGGATATGCCCTCCATTTTAAATAACATGAACCCATTGTGTAGGCTGTAAATTAAGCTGCAACAAATGCATGAAGCATTCATCAAGCTGCAATGACTGACTCATGTATGGTAGTATTACAGCCAGTAACAGCCGCAGTCTTTATCCTTTCCTTACATGAGAACTGGATTCGGCAGTTCCATTTGCAACAATCATTATTTCAGCCATTAGCTACTGTATTAGCCACCGGAGGCATTTCTAAATCAGCAACATATAGATTTACAAACACACACACACATCACTGAGTCCATTAAGGCCTCTACATAAAATCAAACAGGAAATACAAACCCTCACGCTCCATCACTGAAAATGAATATATGCAAAACAAATGAGCTGCTCTGGCTTTTAAAACATCAATCACACAATAATCCTGAATTAAGAAATGGGATACAAGAGACAGGATGTTAACAAGTAAACAGAGACAGCAGTTAAAGACGCACAAGGTCAGACACCCTGAAATAGAGTGAATACATTAATCTATTTAAGCTTTTACTGCTCCATTAAAGTGTGATCATGCAGAATGAAATGTCTTTAGTGCATATAGAATTGACATAGCTGTTGTTCCACAAACAGACATAAAAAAAACGTATTATACATGTCCTATACAGTAGAGAACTAAATGCACACATGCCCATTTCCACTTCAGATGTGCTGTGCAACACACTACTCTCAACAGACATTCCTGACACTTTGTTTCTGAGCAATGTTCAGAAACTCCTGCAAGGCATTAGTTTCTCCTTTTGTCTGTCTTCTCATCTTTGTCTCTGTCTCTTGCTTCCAGGACATAAAAGTGGTACTTTCACTTTCAGGCAGCTCTTAGAAAGCCTGTTAGGTATCTGACGAGAGACAGGCAAGTCAAACGGAGAGAGGAGAAAGAAGGATCCAAATAAATGAACTTCAGAGACTATCGGCATCACGGGGAAAGACAGGGAAAGCAAGCATGGAAGGTAGACATGGAGAGCCCGCAGGATGGAGGGAGGCTAAAATAAGACGGAGGTGGGTGTGAGATGGTGAGAGAAAGACAGAGCTGTCTCATTGTCAAATCCTCACCTTTTAACCTCCTTGTTTTCATTCTTTCTCTCTTCAATATGCAGTTTGTTTTTATTGCTTATTGCCTAGTCTGGGTTTTTTGAAAGATTTTATTTAAACCAATGTTCTGTTGCAGCAGAATGTCTGTTATTATTTCTATGGCTGAGTCAGACCTGCTGCAACAACCTGATAGCTTCATTCAAACATGAGTCTAAAGTGCTATAGCAAAGAAACCAGAGTCTGATGCCAAAATACTGTCAAAGCAACAACTGATATACTGCATGCTGTTAGTTTTGTGAGTATTATCCAAAGGAGGTATTCGTCATTTAAAGTGGCCTTTATTCAGTTTTACCAGGAACATCTATTTATTAAGTACTTCTAGTGAAAGATATCTTCACACAAAAGGCTGTGGAAAGAATAGAAACTTGTTTCCTGGAAAATACATTGCTTGCTGAAAATTTAGGTACAAAAATATTGGTCTGCGAGTCGACACTTTTGTTCCAGGCTGACTGTACAGCTATCTGCAGTACCAAGAAAATTAACTTTCTGATTACAACAATCCTGTTAAATTTGCATGTATCTAATGAAACATTTCCACATCTACTGAAAGGACTGAAACCAAACATTCATTGATGGTCTAATGTAATAACTTTGCTGATCTTCTGACTTAGTGACCTATTGTCACTATGACCTTTCCGTTTGTCGTTTGAAGTGAAATATCTCTAAACTATTGAATTGAGCTGCATAAAATTTGCTACACATGACCCCACCTCACCCCTTCCCACATCACTTTGTTGACTATATGGCTTTCTGGCCTGTCAGCATAACCAGACGTAGGATAGTTATTAGATTTGTGCAAAATTATTGTATAAATCCAATAATCTTGCACTGTGTATGATGTGCGATCATAGACTGTATATAAAAGATGGATGTAGCCTCTGGGTATTAAAAGCGAAGCTATTGCATTCTTTCTAATGACCAGCAGAGGGAGACTCCTGTACTTCCATATAGTCTGCTTGTATCGAAGTCTATATGAAAGCGAACCTTTTGGCTCCTGGTATTTATGACCTCAGAAAACACTGGTCTCAATCTCTATTTTGAACAAAATGTTCATTTTGAAAATTATGGTCCCCAGTACAATCAAAAAGGACAGGGTTTGCTGTAGAGGGAGCCTACTTTGAAAATGTCAAGTTGCTCTCATATTAGCATGAGTCCCATAATGTAAGTTAAGCTCATCATTTTGTGACAGTAGTGTAAAATCCTTAAAATACCCCAAAGCAGCGCATCACAATACCTGGCTTCACCTCAAAGTACATTTTCAAGTTACTAATACTTTCCCACTTCCCAGGGGTGAATATTTCAAAACTGAGTACTGTCAAGGTGACAGACTGCATTCCTACTTATGGCTAGCATTGCATTCTTTTCTTTGGTAATAAACCCTTTAAAATTTTGCCTGTTTGAAAGGGTGTGGACTGATGTCAGCGTGTCCTTACAGCATTGTAACAAATGTTGCTTTAACACCACTGACCACTGACTTTGGTGCGAGGCATAGGGTAATAATGTAATGCCAGAAAAAGAGGTACATGGTAGAAGTTTGCTTTTAGAGCTTTCTGCCAGAAAAAGTTTCTAAAACATAGTTAAAATGGTCAAACTATTGCTTGTTAACAATGTTGAAATATTTAATGTTCAGCCTCAGCCCTATAAGGACTTTTTAAACCACTTCTGGTGCTATTTTGTATTGGTTTGCTTCCCCAAGTTGCAAAGCTATGCTGTCACAACAATGTGATTTAGTAGTTTCAATGAATGTCCTGGATCTAATGACACCTAAATGGCGATATGATATGAGATACCGCTCTGCAATCAGCCAGTTATAAAGAAGAATCAATCATTAATTCCCTCCAAAGAGGAAAGAAACAAGCAAAAGGAAAAGTTCAACAAAGAAAACAAAGAAATAGTCTGCTTGCTCCTTGTTCATCATATTTGGATTAACTCACTCCCCACGTGGGGAGCATGGGAAAAAATAAGTTGTGAATTAGCAGAGTAAGAAAGTGCTACCATATTTGACAGTTCCTAGTAATGCATAAATGTTTTTTTCAATCCATAAACACCATGAAAGGCAATTTCCACAGGTTATTTTGCTTTTGATTTCTTGCACTGAATATTTATTAGCAGAATTAAAAAGTTATAAGCCAGTTAAACTAAACAGCTGTTCTGTTACAGTACTGGGGATATAAACGCCCCACCTGGGCAGCCATTAAGAACCTGTGTGTTATAAACTAATGGTGTCTACAGAGTCAAACAGCTCAGATGGTGATGTGTAAAAACATTACAGATTTTAGCTTCCAGCAAAAAATGCTGCTGTTAGCACACACAAACACACACACACTCACACATTCAAACACATACCTTGCTGCAGTTTTCACCTGCTGAAATCATCAATTTAAAGTTTCTTACAGTTTCTATTAAAGGATAGTTCACAGTGTTAAGCTTTTAACTAGAGTGTCCTCTTTCTTTTACGAGGTGATAAGCTGCAAGTAGAGAGATGTTGTAGATGCTTTACTTCTACATTCTGTCTTCTAAAGATGCCCGCTGGCAGGAAAAAACACTTTTAGCTCTTATGAGGTCCAAGTAATTTATATGATTTATAAACAAGATAATAAACAAAATCTATTTTGCTCTGCTTATCTATTTCATATAATTTAGCTGTGTGGGGGTATAAATTAAGTGCACCATAGCTAAAGGAGGTATTAGAATTTTGTAAGATGGGACTTCCCATATAAACAAACCTGAGTAAGCAGAGATCACGATGAGCTTGTTAGGTTAAAGTGGCTGAGCTAGTCTGTGTAACATCTGTTTTAGAATATCTTTTACACCTAAAGAGCTTACTGCTTACTGATGTTTGCATGTATCATAAATCAGTGCACTCTTATCATGGTCATGCATAGAGCTGTAAGGCCCGCTTACACAGGCTTTTCCAGAGCTAAATATTGTGATAAATTCATATCAGAGGACTTAAAAATCTTTTGCCTCAGCTTTAGAGACAGAAAATCCAAACAGTGGAAACTATAGCTGTTTCTATATTTCTATTTTACCATTTAATGTTTTCTATCACAATAGCTAGAACTTGTTCCATATTAAGGCAGCAGTTTGCCCTTATAATAGTAAAAGTAACACTTATAATTTCACTCTGTGATCTTACTCCACTAGAGACCAAGCCAAATAGGTTGCTAACTGTAGAAAAAGTACAGAAGTGCCTGCAAAAGAACTCAAATATGAACGTCTCGGTGGCATTTTCTATTACAGCTCAGTAATAATGTGGTAATAGTAAGGTAATAAGGTGGAAACAAGCAGGTAGTAATATGGTAACAGCAAGTTATTACCACTTAATGTCCAAAGTAATATACAAGCAATTATCTTGTTTCAACAGTGGTTATAGTTGAGTAATACTATATTGAAATTATGTAATTGGGTAATAACAGGCCAGAAATTGGGGGTAATAATGTGGAAACAAACATATACTTATGAGGTAAAACCAATTAGTAACAGTATAGTAATATAATGTAACAATATGATAACCTGTTAGCAATAAAACTATAATATCTGTGCATCAGAATTTTTATATACTGAGTCATGGTAGTAACCTCATAATAATAAGGTAATACTGGCTGATGCTGTACTATATCAGGATACTACTACAACATTATGATGCTGGAAATGATCCTGCCTTATGTCCTCAGCATTCTTCTTTGTTTGAAGGTAACAATGTAAATATTATGTTTAAGTTGTGGCTTGTTACCTGGAAACAAGTGCGTCAGTTTCTGTGTAATAACCTGGAATCAGGGCTGTAAAATGCAAAACTGCCTCGTTTTTTTTGTTTTTTTTTCTAATTCCATGTTAATAACCTATTAAAGCAAACTTCAAGAAGTTTGATGATTATCTAGAAACATGTGTGGTAGTTTATGTGTAATATCTCTCACAGGTGAAACTCAGCACTAAAACACTTGTGTTCTGTGTTATTACACCTTGTTCAAAGTTGAAAAGATGTGTGTGCAATGTAATATGCTTCTTTTGAAGCTAAGAAATGGAGCTAATGTTTATGTATTTCTATTTTGTGTTGTTAATGTTTCTTGATTAGGGCAGCTGGACTCTTGAGTATCAGCAGCACAGGGAGACTGACTGCTGCAGTCACATTGTTTATTTTCTACATGACATGAATGCAGCTTATTTCCACCTCTTTTATAACTCTTAATCAAATAACCATGATATGCAGTCCTGAGACCAAGAAGACAGCAAGGTGGGAAAAGGCGTGAAGAAACTAAGAAGCCTAGAAAGCAGGTGAGAGTGATAATAAAGCATCATTTGTTATTTCTTTTAAAGGTTCCTGTGATTAGTAACCTCCAGAAGAGACTGTTTAATTAAGGAAATATTTCAATGATGTTTTTAGACACTCAGTAGAATCCAACAACAAAGCACCAAGGTTATTATAGTTAACTAAAACTAAACTAATAAAAAGTAAACTAAAACATTTTCAAACAATTAAGACTAAACTTAAACAAGCAAACTCACTCTGGAAACTAACTGAAACTAAACTAAATTAAAAACAAAAAGTCAAAATTAAATAAAAATAAAAACTAAGAAGAAAATATAAAACTATAATAACTCTGCAAATCACTTCAATGATGTATTAGAGTGAAATACTAGAAGAACAGCATTGTGCTGACATATTAAAAGCTTAAAATTGCCAAGACCTCTTCTCTTCTTAAATGTTTCATTTTCACACTCTGCCTTTATCAGTTTTTGTATTGCTATAAATCTAAGTCAGCAGAGCCAGAAAAACAAGATCTTGTCATCTCTCATGAGCAAAAACCTTGACTAAGCCTTTCTATTTTCATCGCACATGCATCCACAAACAGAAACTGAGCACACACTCATGTCCCTGGTCGCCAGTATTAATCACTGAAATGTTCAAATTGCTGTTAAATTGTCCGTGGTGCAAAGTAAACCTTCAGGCTGAAATAGAGACAGGAACAACGCTAGATTCAAGCTCTTCGCTCTTAGAAAGTGGATCTTTGTGAGTGTGTGCATGAATGTTTTATCATCTCTGAGATTCATACACAGCGTCTGCCTCCTCGCAGAGCTCTGATTAATTATACAATATCTGACCTCTTAATGTTCACTTTGTTAAACTCTCTCCAGCTCCCGTTCTGTTCCTCTTAATCTCTTTTGATCTCCTATTCCTCCTCTCAGATCTGATCCTGCGTTTTACATGAAGGAAGACGATTTGCTCCGCTAAACGCAGAATCAAAGTGCACAATGTTTGTTCCTTTCAAACTGTGTATACTGTGACCTTTTAGTCTCATTTTAATAAAGCACAAACTGACATTTTTAGTAGAAAATGTGGGACATAAATAATATCTGCACGACGTGACAAAAGGAAAAATCCCAATAAGTGTTTTCTCTTTTACTGCTAATGATTTTCTAGGTGACCTCCAAGTTGAAATGATTGGCTGCCCCATATTTTGGTGGATCAGTTTCATGAGGAATGATTGTATGGGGCTGTGACTGATGGATGGACCGTTGGCATCTTGTGCTGCACAAATTCTATTAACCGACATAGTTGCATTGTAAAACACGATTAGGATTGAATTTAATTAAATGCAAACACCATTTCCTAACCTTTAACAAGTGTTTTTGGAGCCTATACCAGACCCCGCTTGGTAAAGATTAGGAAATAACTGTAGGTTTGTTAAATAATCAGCATGTCTGGTCTTGTGTTTTTAGTTGGTGTTGACTTTTCAAGATTTCAAAGGGCTTTGAGTTGATTCAATGTTACTATAAAACCTTTAAACATGCTTTACTTGTCAGGCGTTGACCTTGTAGGGAAATAAAGTACTGACGAACATTTTGCAGATTCCTTGATTATTAGAGGTTTTCTAATGCATTTTTTTTTTCACCTGTTCAGCTGCTCTTTATTTCCTCTTTGACACAAATATTCTCTGGATCAAATATTGCTTTTATAAACATGTTTCAAGAATTATGTTTTTAAATGGTCTGTTTTTTGTGTCTGACAACTAAAGTTGCTTTATCCTAGATAGTGCATACACTTTCTCTTTTTCTGAATGTTTTCTAATACAAGCATTCCAGCCAACAGTCCAGTTTTTCCAGGGTTTCTCACATATTCAACCCAACACTTTCTCTTAAACTTTTCTCCTATGGATAGAGTGAGATTAAGAATCGTTAACACAAAATCTGTTGTTAGGAATGCTCACCTCTGGGTACACGTATCTATTTTGTGATATGTAGGAGTTGTTAAATTACATGTTTTTTCAGATAGTTGCCTTTCATTTAGTCCAGTTTATTAAGTTAACAGTTTAACCGTTAACCCAGACTAGTCTGCTACAGCATGTGGAAGCAACAGCCAATTTTTCGGGGCTTCCAGCACAACTGGTAGATTTCCATTTCTACATGATCATTGTTTACAAATGCAGATACATTTAAAAAGCAAAATTGTCATCACATAATAGCAAACAGTTGTTGCATTTCAGCAACTCCAATCCCTCTTTTGCTCTCTACATGGATTGCTTACTTACATGTAACCCAAGCCTGCTGTAACATGACTGGTCAATAGATCTTGGACTACAGCAAACAGAATCCATATGGTTTCTGATACAAAAAAGTCTTGGCCCTTGGCCCTAGATTCTGCATGTTAATGAGCAGAGATCTATATACAGAGGTTAAAAGGGTTTGTTCTTTGGAAGGTTAGAAATCATAATCCCAATGTCAGGAGTTGAATGAAGTCATTGGGCAGTCCTCATTTGTGCAGTACCACAAAAATGTGTGCTTGCCGTCAGAGTGATCTCTTACGCTCGGTTAATGCTACTCTTGTCCTTGAGCTACAAATGCAAATGACAGCTAGCTCCATTTTCCCCAACGCACAGCTGGAGAAGCATTTTAAAGCATCACTCTCCACCTCCTTTCACCTCCTCTGTCAATCCCAAACACACTCAGCATTGACACTGTAGGAGTGCTTCTGGCATGTAGGGCAGTAATGACGAACAACTCACATGCATTAAAACTTTCCACCTCTGCCCATCAAGCTGCAGAAGGACGTCATTTTTAGACGGGAAGGCCACAACCTTGACTTGATTTATTTACCTCTTTTCTCTACATTCTGCTCTCTTAGTATCTGTTTTTCCCAATTTTTTTTTTCTGTATGTGTGTCACTCCTTCGCTCTTTAAGGGTTAGAAAACACTCCTTGTTTCTAGAGGCATTTAAAAAGTCAGGCTGGCGAGGAGAGGTAGGAGGGACGATCTTAACGCCGACACCATGCGAACCCTGATGGATGGTCCTGACCTCGCGCTGCTGGAGAGAACGGCAATGTGTGTGTGTGTGTGTGTGTGTGTGTGTGTGTGTGTGTGTCTGCACGTGTACTCACATAAGCAACCTTTTGCAGCGACATGACAAGGCCATTGATCCTGGCCTATAATTGGACAGCATCACTGCAGACACATCCACAGCAGAGCGTGCATGTGGATGTGTTGTTACTTTAACAGGAACTATTTCCTCTGCTACTCTGTTTCAAAAATAAATCTGATTTATATTTATACTGCAGGAGTTCAGCTCCAGAAGTGTGTGAAAGTTGTCTTACAGCTCAAAACTATGAAATCTTCAGGATATTTTAATATTTTAGGGTTGGGCTATGAAGTTCAGTGTGGAGAGATAAAAATTTTTCTGTCCTTTTGGTGTTGCACATGGTGTTTGGTCCCCTTTTTTTTTTAGTGTTGCATTAGAAGGTCAGATAAACCAATGTGCTCACATTCAAGTGCCTCAGATAGTGCCAATTGGACAGAAGCCACTGGCATCACAGAAATGCACACAACGTGTCTTATGGTTTCAATACTGGATCCTGCTACTTTTCCCTAGAAGTCCAGTGGATATGGGGAAGTAACAATAAAAGTGTCCAGGAGAAAAATGTGGCAAGGAGGAAGAATTGAGAACAAAATAAAATAGTTTTATTAATAATTAAACTCAAAGAGACAGTCAAGCTCCTACTACCACCAAAAAAAAAAAAAGAACCCACAACAAAACTCAGAAGCCAGTTAAAAAAGGAAACTAGGAAACTAAGTCAAACAGTTCAAACATTCTAACACAGTATTCTTGGCAGAGAAGGAGCAATAGTCCACAAACACACAGGCCACATGCTGTAAGAACAAAGGTACTCTGGCCCTGGCTATGTCCTCTCCTTCAGCTAAAGTACAAGAGCCGATTTCTGATTGGAGTCAGCTGGCACACATTTTACTGGCTCCACTAGAAAGAGGGTGGTATCTAAGACAGGCGAGAGAAAGAGATACCAAGCACACACACAGGCAGGGCCACAACAGGCACAGAGAACTAATGGTCCTGTTTGAAAAAGCAAGCATGTCAACTGCAGACCACGGTTTGTGTCTAATTTGTTAGCTTTGCATTTTGTATTGTTTTTCTTTGTTTTCAGTTTTTGATTAGTTAGGCTTAGACCCCAAAACTGCCTGGGTAGGTTTAGGAAAAGATTGTGGTTTGGGTTCAAATACTCAGCTTCAAAACATTAACCCTGCGCCTTAAAAAAAAAAAGTCATATGAAGGGTTCCTGGGAGTGAGACCAGTGTCTCTGCCATAGAGTTTGAGTCTCATCCGGCTCCACTTTTAAATTTAACTTTATTGTCCTTTTCACTCTCAGTTTGGTTAGATTTAGACTTATACATGCCTGAAAGCTCCATTCTTTAAGTTTCCAGGGTGCTAAATGAAGGTGATGACACGGTGGTGACAGAGGCCATTTAACTTCAAAAGAAGTCATAACAACAACTTGCAGAAATGGCATACCTGGTCTTTTTCTGGGGGTGGCCAATCTCAGACCTTTATGGTGCTGCACTCAGTTATACACAAAGAAAGACCTAAGTAGTTGTGTGAAAAATCTATTGAGCTTGATGGAGGTCATGCTCAGGATATGTTCTCCACCACTGAGTGACCAGTTACACCATAAATTTAGCGGTGTGATTATAAAATTACACAAAAAAAGTGACTATAGAGAAGACACTTGGCAAAGATGTGAATTGCAGTGAACGTAAGACACTTTTCTTGCTCTAATCAGGAACAGAAAATTTGATTAATTGATCCAAAAACTGACCCAGACTCTGAAAGTGACAGAATTATACAAAGCACGTCTTCATTATGTTTGCTGATTAATGTTCTTGCCACGATGTTCTTTGAGAGTTATAGGTGTTCTTGCTTATCAGTAAACTAAATTAGTTTAACAAATTATTTTGAATTAGTTCATCTCAGTGTGTGTAAATAGGTTTTTAATCTTTCTGGAAGTTCTGGAAGTGTTTTGTCAAGTCTGAAGTAACCCTTATGAGTGACTGAAGGATTACTTTAGTTATTATTTCTATACCGACAATGTGAATTTGATGCCATGTTTCATGTGGAATACATTTCTTTCTTTTTTCTAATTAAACAGCACTCAGTCAGAGACAGTCTGCTGTGCAGGTTCATCTGAAAAGATAAAGCCCACTGAAACTACTAATTACTTTTCTAGCTGCCACATCGGTGCTACAGCATCTATTCGGTAAAATATGATCTATATATATATCTTTTCTTCATTGAGCTATATGTTTGGCTTGTATGGTGTATTGTGTCACAGTTTTCTTTATTAACTTAGCATTTGAGAGCTGCGATGTGTGATAAATGGGCCAACACGATCAGTTACCACTTAACCACGGCTCTGGTGAGCATCATTGAGGGACATCACTGTAACAAGTTTTCTAATTCATCTTTTTCCAATCAACATTTTTCTGTCTGTGTTGTGAACCTCAATATATTTGTGATTCTTACTAACTTTATTTGCATGTCTCCTGTGTTGCAATATAAGTAAGGCCGAAAACCAAAACCAAACAATAATCATCATCATCACTAAATTAATTAGCTAAATAGCTTAGCCACATTTTTATGTATAATATGCAGTAAATCTGACTTTAACATTATATATTGGACCTCTTTGCCCTGTAAAACTGATTTGATAACAGTAGAAATGTAGGAAACATAGTCTCAAAAAGTCTGAGATTTTAAGTATATTTTACTATTACATTAGTGCAAATATGCGTTATCACCCAGACACCACTGCTGATTAGTATTTAGGGTGATGGCTGCCAGCCGGTCAGTCTGGATCTGACCGTCCTAGACTGTGTTCAGCCATTCTGAACTTTGACCAAATGTTCAGATTCTCAGTGCTCCTCTGACTTTAACGATGGACACATTTTTAACAGAAAGCTTTTTTAGCTTTCAGCTAAAAGGACACAATCAATTCCTGACCTCTCCCTGTGCTTTTGTCAGTTTTTACCATCTTTTTTTTCTCTTTTGAATCGCCAAATGCATATTTTGTGCTTCCATGTGGGAAAGCTCCAACTTGACGGTCATCTCACATTTGACTGTATAGAAAATGGGCTTTTTGAACTCTGGGACACCCACAGTTACTGCTCCCACTTTGCTCTGCAATAAGAGGTGCTCAGTAGAACCAGTACAACCACAGTGCTCTACTGGTCCCAGCTTTTAGTTAATACTATATTTGTCCTCAGTATGAAAGCAAAGATAGAAGAAAAAACTCACCTTCACACTGTTTGTGCTGTATGTGTGTATGCATGTAAATATGACCCCACTGCTGACACTGAAGCTTTATACTTTCCATTTTACGCCTTCGTACTCCCATGCAGCATTTCTCACAACTTTAAGCTGCTAAACTTCGATATCTGTGAAAATGCAGGGTCAGACTGTGTACTTACAGCTCATATCAACAGAGGAGGAACAGCAGAGAAATCGTTTAAAATACATTCACAGGATTTAAAAGTCAGCCTGTATCCCATCTGATTCCCATTAGGTGGTTTCATAACTTAAGTCTGGGACACACTGGAGGAGAACTGAGTAAGGTGTAAACATAACAGTTCATGTGGGAATTTGTGGAGCTCTGTTGGCACCAACGCTCATCCAGCTGGTGATAAGACTTTTTCAGTCAAGAGCAAAAAAAAACAAACTAAAAAAAACACAGAATCACAAACTGATCTGAGCTGCCTTGACAATATCAGAAACATTTGATATTTACAACCATCTGTGCAGGTGAAGATTGCTGTGTGTGCGTGTGAGACCGTTCACTGAGTCAACATGACGAGGCTAAAAAAGTGTTTTGGTGCAGTGCACACACTGTTATTGTTTCCACATGTTACATATTAGATGCCTGCTGAGTTTAACAGCTTGTTTGGAGTCATGCTGTGTTTGCAGGATGTGTGCTGTAGTTTTGGCATGGAGTGTGCTAGGTTACATAATTGTGTACATTTACCTCAAAGAGAAAGTGATGCACAAAGCTTTGCGTGTACAAAAAGTCAAAATGTGTAGATTTTCTAAAACCATACATTCTTGCCAACATTTCATTTTGCTTTTCATATGTATACTGATTAAATATGTATATTTTTGTGTATATAAAGCCTTTTACTTTAATAGTGTCCCTGTCTCAGGGAAAAAAAGGGGTGCTGTTAAAAATGAACTCGTCTTAGGGTTACTTTGACCATACCATTGGGGGTAGCAGGTCAAAATGTTTCCACTTGGTGCTATGCCATTTCCAATTACCCTAAGTAACTACCCCAATATAATTTACTGCAAGGTACAAATGAAAATAGGTGCTGTCAATTTATGTAAAGGACTTTACTAATTTAACCATATGATATCAGGAGTTAGGTTGTATTAGGTTAGGTTGTATTTCTAAGTCATTTGGCATACTATATATTTCATACACAACCATCAGCAGTGAATTTGTCCATAAATCTCTCTCTTCCCTTGGCTCACAGACATGAAGTCCCCATCTATGAATTCTACAGTCAGATTGTTCTCCAGAAACACTGAATATTCCACTTAGTTCTCTACATAAAACACTGCACTAAAGGCTCCCTGTGCATTATTTCCATTTCTGTGAAAAGGTTTCTGATCCCACAGAGAATCAACAGTCTGTGCAGCCTTCAGTTCACTATATTGGTCCTAAGTGTCTCTCACTGCTCGCCCCACGGGAAACTATGGGCAACGCTTTCAACACACAAACTGTACACTGTGTGTTTAGAGCCAAATGGCAGAGAGCTGAGATAAACAAGTGTCTGTTAAAGAGATGCAAACATCTAACAAACTAATGAGAGCCAAGTTCTTTCCCAAGGATTTGGAGGACTACATCCAAGCTAAAAGACCAGTGGATGCTGAGCTCAATATCTGTGTAATCAGCCCAGCTGGATCAAATGCTTATATTGGAATCTCACTCCCTTTCTCCACTTTATATGAGGTCCCAGTATATTCTATTTTGATTTATATTTAGATAAAAATACTAGGAGTGATTGGCCAGCATCTTTGGACTGCTTCCAGAGTGGCTGCTGTTTTTAGACTACTCTGTAGAATGTAGACAACTCATTCAACCACTTGCACGTCCACATCTGCAGTTTCACCACAAACCTCATGATTACACAAAACCAAACATTAACTTTTGTGTCAAAAGACCCAACTTTCAGGTTTAGGATCATCACTGGTATCTGGCATCTGAGGGAGGGTATTCGCCATTGTGTGGTGCACAGTGCTTTGAAAAGTTTTTGGGCCACACCAACGCAAGCTTTGCTTACCACCCACCCTTCTCGCCAAATTCAACAATCAGCAATGCGTACTCTTCCTCAAAATAAAACTTGAGCAAATCACATGTAGACAGAATGCTGGAAGCTGCCCAGATTTGCACATGGAGACAACCTTGAAGGGACAGTGGCAAAATTTAAATCAGGTATGGTTTTTGCTTTCATGAGTCAGAAAACGTTTTGATCGCACCTAGTACAGTCATGTGACTGACTCTGTGTAGTCCAGTGTGAAATTAAGTACTGCTTCCATTGGAATTAGTAGCAGCCAGGTGCTTTGCTTATCAAACGCA
>VUQI01036221.1:2048-16278 GCA_015106735.1 Paratilapia polleni
TGTTTCCAAATTCTTTTTTTTTTTTTTGTTTTTTTTTTTTGTCTGCATTATCATTATCTCTCTGAAGTAATGATGATGGAAGGGTTAAATTTCTCCATTTGCTCTTGTGTTAATAAATCTCTTGAATGTAACCCAGTTTTAGAACCACAACACGTGGTTTCTATCAAAATAAATAAATAACACTAGCAAAAGCCTTTTTCTGCACAGCCATTTTCTAGAAGCTGCTCTCTAAATATTTTGTGTAAAACTTGTAAATGTATTGCATCACAGCTGTGGAAAAAAAACCCCAAACAAACTGTGGTTGATGTTGTAGAAGAGCATAAATTGTTTCCACCGTCTTTTGAATGAGAAAACATAAAAACAGCACCAAAACCACATTAACAAAACAGTAATCTTAACCCTCATTTAATACTGCAGAAAATACAACTCTTCTTCAGCACTAACATGATGATGATCTAAGTGGCTGATGTTTGTGGAACTTTTCTACAAGAGATGCAACTTACACAATCTGCAAAATAAATTTACCAACAATTTAGCATATGAACATTTTGTCTACATGTAAACAACATAAAGTGAGAAACTTGTTCACCATGCATGTTCAAATTTTGACCATGTCCTTTCAGTAAGGGTTCAGCCAACCTTCCAAACTAATCTCACTCTGGAGGTAATGTTTGTACAATGCTCCTTATCCTCAACCTATTTTATTCTTTTTATTATGGTCTTTTTTTCTTATCAACTTTGATGTCGAAAGTTTACTTTTTTACTTGAGCCACGATGAGTGTCTCAGGGGAAATGATATTCAGCAACTCTATTATTTTTTTTATTTTTCCCAGCCACCCTCATTCCTTTGGAAATGCATTGGAAAGGTGTGCCTTTTCTGGCTTCCTCCTCAGACACTGTTGTTTCAGTTTCTTCAGTCAGACTTTTGACTTAGTGGTCCAGATTTCTCTCTAACAACATCTTCACCACTTTCCCCACTTCACCTCGAGGTAAACCTGTTTCCTTGTATGGAGAAATGGGGCATGGCAGTATGCAGATTGAAGGTAACGAGCACACTCTCACTGATTTAGAATGATTCTGATTCAATAATATATGCACACAGAGGAGAGGGGGCCAGAGTCTTCAGCTTTCAGGCCCCTCTCCTATGGAACCAGCTCCCAGTTTGGATTCAGGAGACAGACACCCTCTCTACTTTTAAGATTAGACTCAGAACTTTCCTTTTTGATAGAGCTTATAGTTAGGGCTGGATCAGGTGACTCTGAAGCATCCCTTAGTTATGCTGCTATAGGCTCAGACTTTCTGTGATGCACTGAGCATTTCTTCTCCACTAACCTCTTTTCACTCCCCAGGTGTTTATATACTGCTGCTGCGTGTCGTTAAATTTAGTCTTCTCTCTCTCCCATAGTGTGTGTCCTCTGCTGTCTTCCTATGGTCTCCTTCTTCATTTCTCTTTCCCCTCATCGCCCAACTGGTCACGGCAGATGGCTGCCCCTCCCTGAGCCTGGTTCTGCCGGAGGTTTCTTCCTGTTAAAAGGGAGTATTTCCTTCCCACCGTCACCAAGTGCTTGCTCATAGGGGGTCGTCTGATTGTTGGGATTTCTCTCAAATACTGTAGTGTCTTTACCTTGCAGCGACTGTTGTTGTGATTTGGCATTATATAAATAAACCTAAATTGAACTGAATTGGCCGGTGTGCATGTTTCATAAATCTGAAGATAATTTTGCAGTAAGAACATTTCTACGCACATATTAGTGAATGATGCCCATTGGGAACATTTAGGCTCCTTATTTTGAAATTGCACCAGCTTGTCTATGCAATGCCTGTGCCTGACTTCCCTCTTCATCTGCTCTGTGCAACTTGATTTTGGTCAGACTCAGTTAAAAAACCATAGACCTGGAGCTACACAAGCAATGTGGATGAGATATCCACTTCTGGGACACTTGTAGAAAGTGCTGTGACACATATCGGGGAATCACAAGCATTGTCCTGAGTGGTTGCAGCTCTGGCTGATGCGTTTCCCAGGGTAACTTTCAAGATGCAAAAATCATACCAACATACTGTCTCATTAACCATCCAAGTACACTAAAACACCCAACACAAACTGCAAATGAAAAGCCTACAACGTCTTCAAAAAATGTAAAAAAAACCCCAAAAAACTGTAATTTTCTTTAAACCAAAATGAAGTGAATCATTTGGCTGTGCTACTGTCCCTCCATATTTATATGGAAATCAGTGCTCTCTGTAATCCTCCTGAGTGAAAGCATTTTATAATTTACAGTACATTTATTCTTCTCTGGTTTCATAGTGCATGTAGCTACAAGTGCTTATCTTTTTGGCACGACCACCTCTTAGTGTTGAGGATAAAATTACCACAAATTGACAGAGAGGTGCAGCGTCCTTCAGTGTCAATTTGGTGAGTACTGTAAGCTGATTGATGTAATTTCCTACAACAAGACTCAATGTGTTGTTCTCAGTGTGAGTGTCAGTGCTGTTTTGTGCCACTTGTACTTGGAGTATTGGTAAAAGGATTTTGATGTGGGATAACTCTGGGGAAGTCTTTATTAACATAAAATACAGAGGTGAAAAAAGTCGAATAGTATCTGTGTATTCGTTTTCATCCCAGTTGGTGGTTTTAATGGCCAAATTTAAATAGTTATGCCAAATTTGATGCACTGGGGAAAGTACTTCTGTACTTGCTGTGTGAGCAGCAGCAGTCAAATCATGTGATACAGCACAGCTAGTGCTTTTCTATTTAACTGAAGCAATATGCTATAAAATGTTTATCTTGATGGGACGTTATTTAAATCACTCCTTACTACCTACATACAGTAAGTCTGTTTCAAAAAAAAAAGAGAAAAAAAGCGTGTTGTACCTATATTTAGGGATATACATTATTCCTCACAATATGACAATGTGTGTAGTTTTCAATTTACATTGGGTATAGAAGAGCTGAAATCAGGAGATGCTGCCCTCACCCATTTACAGTGAGCACTGTTGTTGGGTATCTTTGAAAGAATCCTCTCAGGGAAGGGATTTATTCCTTAAGATCTGGAGTTACTGTGGTTGCTCCAGAATGACTGGTTTAAGGAAACTCTCTTTCTCAAAGGAATCTGTATTCTTTTCATCATTGCCTGCTGTACACTTCGAACTTTAGAGTGCATGTACTGATCATGTCTGCCAGGCCAGAGGACAGTGCATGTTTCTGCCATTAACCTGATTCAGCTTGGCCAGTTTCCTTAGAAACTACATGTCTAGTCTCCTGCTCAAAAAACATGAATTTCCTCTATATGTTCAAAGGCTTGCAATTAAACTTTGTATTGAGAAAGCCAGTTAGCCCCTTTGTGAAACAACACAGCTGAATGTTCAGATCTTATAAAGTCAAGATTAAGAGAGGATCCCTCACATTTTCTTGACTTTTTAGTTGATAACAAGCACATATCGCTCAATTGGTAGAGTCCTTGTCTGAATAATTCTATTGCAAACACAAAATCACAGTTTATCCATTACTGTGAAAAAGATTCTGTCAAAATTGTTCTCCATGCTTTCTGAAGGCCTTTCAAAGTTTTTGTTTGGACATTGGCTGCTTTGTCACTCACTTTCAGTGCAATCCTTATACTTGACCATTTTCAGAGGAATGTTTTCTTGTTTGTTTGTTAACTTAACTCTGACCTATGAATCATTCAAGCATGAAAAAGGCACTTAACTCAAGGGATGAACTAGTGTTATGTCTATACATAACAGAAAACTTAGCAAAGAGCCAATTTTGAATTGTATCTTTAGGCACTTTAGTAGCGGATTTTACCAAAAGGATAGAAGTGGCTGTGATGAACATGTACTTCAAGGGAGGAACACAGGGGGACGTATAAGAATGGAGGAAGCTGCACACAGGTGGACTACATCTTACACAGAAGGTGCAATCTGAAAGAGATAGGAGACTGCAAGGTGGTGTAGCTACACAGCATCCAATGGAAGTCTGTGAAGACTTTGGAAATCAAGAAAAGGAAGCAAGTGAAGGTAGAGGCAAGGATTAAATGGTGGAAGCTGAAGAAGGATAAATGTTGCACAGAGTTCAGGGAGGAGTTGAGACAGGCTCTGGGTGGTAGTGAAGAGTTACCAGATGACTGGTAAAGTACAGCTGAAGTAGGGAGGGAAACTGCCAAGAAGGCATTTGGTGTATCCTCTGGACAGAGGAAAGAAGACAAGGAGACTTGGTGGTGGAATGAGGAAGTACAGGAAAGTATTCAAAGGAAGAGGCTAGCAAAGAAAAAGTGGGATAGTCAGCGAGATGAAGAAAATAGGAGTACTGGGAGGCTAGGCGTATGGCAAAGAGAGAGGTGGCAAAGGCAAAGGAAAAGGCTTATAGTGAACTGTATGTGAGGCTGGTAAGGAAGAAGAAAGGGTATTGATTGGTTAGACAGAGAGATCGAGCTGGAAAGGATGTGCAGCAGAAAAGAGACGGAAATGGATTAATGACTCAAGAGAGTGTGTTGAGAGACAGATGGAGGAAAGTTAGTGAATCAGGAAATGCAGAGGATTAGTAAGGAGGAGGTGAGGGCAATTATGAAGAGGATGAAGAGTGGAAAGGCAGTTGATCAAGATGACATACCTGTGGAGGTATGGAGATGTCTAGGAGAGAGGGCAGTGGACTTTTTAGCCAGATTGTTTAACACAATCTTGAAGAGTGAGAGGATGCCAGAGGAAGGGAGACGAAAAACAAGGGTGATGTGCAGAGCAGCAGTAACTTCAGAGCAGCAGTATGGCAATGTTGATGGAGAAATATAGAAAAGGTCAGAAGGAGTTGCACTGCCTTTGTGGATCTAGAGAAAGCAGATAGGCTGCCTAGAGAGGAACTGTTGTACTGTATGAGGAAGTCAGGAGGGCAGAGAAATATGTGAGGGTGGTGCAGGACATGTATGAGGACAGAGAGACAGTGATGAGGTGTGCAGTAGGAGTGACAGATGGGTTCAAGGTGGGGGTGGGATTACATCAGGGATCGGCTCTGAGCCCCTTCTTGTTTGTAGTGGTGATGGACAGGCTGATAGATGAGGTCAGGCAGGAGTCTTCATGGACTATGATATTCACAGATGACATTATGGTCTGTAGTGAGAGTAGGGAGCAGGTGGAAAAAAGCCTGCAGAGGTGGAGGTATGCTCTGGAGAGAAGAGGAATGAAAGTCAGTAGAAGCAAGACAGAATACATGTGTGTGAATGAGAGGGAGACAGGTGTAACAGTGAAGCAGAGGTAGTGAAGGTAGATGAGTTTAAATACCTGGGGTCAACCATCCAAAGCAAAGGATGTGCAAAAGAGAGATGAAGAAGAGTGCAGGCAGGGTGGAGTGGATGGAGACGAGTGTCAGGGTGATGTGTGACAGAAGGAGCAGCAAGAGTGAAAAGGAAGGTTTACAATATGGTAGTGAAACCTGCTATGATGTATGGTTTGGAAACGGTAGCACTAACAAAAAGACAGGAGGAAGAGCTGAAGGTGGCAGAGTTGAAGATGTTAGGATTTTCATTGGGAGTGACCAGATGATGAGGCTTTGGCATGGACAGGATTAGAAATGAGCATATCAGAGGGACAGGCTGAGATGGTTTGGACATGTGCAGAGGAGGAATAGTGGATATATTGGACAAAGGATGTTTATCTCCTGCCAGGCAGGAGATAAAGAGGAAGACAACAGAGAAGGTTCATGGATATAGTGAAGGCGAACATGCACAGCGTTGGTGTGACAGAGGAGGATGCTGGGATAGGGTGAGATGGAGGCAGATGATCCGCTGGGGCGACCCCTAAAGAGAGCAGCCCAAAGAAGAAGAAAATCTTTAGGCACTTTGTTACTAGCAGCCTGTTGCAAAAATACAGTTCAGTTGATCGATCTACTGTTTACCAAAGCCTCATCAGAAATGGTCTCAGTGGAAGGGTGGCTGTCAAGAAGCCCTTCTTAAGGAAGGGAAACAGGGGAAAAAAGACTGAGGTATGCCAAATTACACAAGAACTGCACTGAAAATCAGCAGCAACAGGTCTTATGGAGTGATGAATTAATTTGAAATCTTTGGTTCAAATTGTCATCCATATGTACGGAGGAGGTCAGGAAAGAGGTACAACAGTGAGTTTCTACAGCCATATGTAAAACATTTCTGCATTTCAGGCAGTGGTGGTGTGGCTCTTGTCAAAATTGATGGAATTATGAATGCAGAAGAGTTCCATCAGATTTTGATTCACCATGCAACACCATCTGGAAAGAACGGTTTCATTTTTCAGCATGACAATGATCCCAAACACAATGCCAATTCAGTAAAAGTCCACCTGGATAGAAAACGCATATATGTAAATATGTTTGGACATGTTTTTAAAAATCGCTTCACCTATTTCCCATTTTCCTTGTAAAATATAAAGAAATGAGGGGTGGCTCAAGACTTTTGCACAGTACAATATGTGTATATACTTGCATAACAGTATCACATGAAAATGACATGTAGAAGGCAGTTTTTACATCTTGCTGATGGAGGCTTTCAGAGATTGTGATATTTATGTGGGAGCAAGATTTTCATACCTGGCTGGAATCACACAGAGGTGCTTCTGTTTTTTTAGCTTGGACTCTTTGATATAAATGCTATGGACAAAACATAGAAACACCTATCAGTATAGCCAAAAATTGTTGGGGTTTAACTGCGGAAGCAGTATAGATGATTAATGAGGCTGACACAGTGTGTTTAGTTTGATGACCATATAATAAAACATGGTGAGTGTCACCCCTAAAGTAGGTAATGAACACCCTTTTAAATGGAAAAAGCAACAGCAAAAGAAAATGGGACACAAAAGCACGGGGTGAAAAAAAAAAACACTCCAGTGGATTTCACTCATGACTCAAATATAAGAAGGTAGAATTTCAGTGTTAAAGACTTTTATCCTCTTTGCAGGGTATGCAAAAGAGTAAAACTTCCCATTTGTCCTACTGTTCAGGCAGAATAATCAAAGTTCACAGCCCATCCTGGGAAATTCAAATCCTCCTAACATCAGTAGCTTTCATAGGTTCTGGAACGGTGACTCAACATCCTTGGCTGAGTTTGTTGTTGAATCAACACACTTTTAAAACCCTGATCAAAGAAAACAAGACGCAGAGCTTCTTTTGAAGCTTCACATTAGTGTCGGCACCACAGAGCATTTTTTTTTAGAGTATGCAGCAATGTTCAGTTTATGGATGCACACAAAAACAGCATGACATGCAAGTAAAAAAAAGCAAGGTTTATTTGAATGTTTTCACAAGTGATCAGTTCAGTTAAAATCAACTTTGTCCCACTTGCTCAATTAGTGGTTTTTTTTTGTTGTTTTGTTTTGTTCTTTTTCAGTATTAGATGGCAAATCTTTTACTGAGTAGATTTTCTGTACTAAAAACGTTATAGTAGCACTCCAGGGAGGAGGCAGGTCGAGTACATCAGCTCCAGTATGACAACCTGATTGCCTGTCAGGGAGGGAAAGAGTGAAATTGCAATCTGGACATTTAATTGAAATAAATGGTTTCTCGTGACAGGTGAAATGCTTACACTGTGTGTGTGTGTGTATCCGCATAAACTGTATGTGGGTGAAACTATTTTTCCCTTAGGTGGTAGTGTGACACAGTGAAGATGGCAGAACATTTAGCATTTTTGTTGGCCCGTTTTGGTCAAGAATTGGAATTTCACATGTCCACACACATCTGTGGTCGCTGGGACAGAGTTGGATAGTTGAAGAACAGCCATCAATCACATGGCTGGTGATCTTCCACAGATTCCAGTGGATTTACTATCTTTACAGAACTGATTTTATGTACACGTGTCCAGTGGTGCACTTTA
The DNA here is from genome assembly GCA_015106735.1 of Paratilapia polleni. Classification (NCBI taxonomy): domain Eukaryota; kingdom Metazoa; phylum Chordata; class Actinopteri; order Cichliformes; family Cichlidae; genus Paratilapia; species Paratilapia polleni. The sequence goes on from VUQI01036221.1 coordinate 9,875, forward strand.
CACACAAAAATGTTTCACTTTACATCGACAAAACTGCTACTTATACAAATCACAATATAATCACAGAGGTAAGTCTCAGTTGTCTTTTCTAAGCAAACATGTTAAATAAATCAATTACAAAGTTAAATATCAATAAAAAAAACAGGCCATTTTTTTCATGCTTGTTTTCATGTGAGGAGTTAATTTTGGGTTTATGAGACTGCGAATCTTGTCATCTTCTCCTTGTGTCTCCTGAAAGAGGCAGCACTACATGCACACATGCTTTCTCAGACACACACATTCACTCACAGACATGTCTTCCCTGTGGCCTGTTGTGTGTGAATTGATGTTCCATAGAAAATAAAATGGGCCCCTCTGGGTAGAAACAGCTTCACTTAATTTCCCTCTTCTACCCCCCCAAGTGATGTGAGAGAACAAGTGTGTGTGTGTGTGTGTGTGTGTGTGTGTGTGTGTGTCTGTGAAAATGTGTGTAGGTGTTGGAGCTACACACGAGATCCATCAGCTGGAAATTAGCTCAGTGTTTCTCCCCTCTCTTTTTACTGCCTAATCCACCCCATCTTCCCTCTCTTTCTCTCGTTCTGTTTTCTTTCATTAAATCCTCCTTGCCACTTCATCATCTTGTCATTCCCTCTCCCTCTAGCTTATTCTTCATCTTTCCTATTTAAAAAAAAAAAAAAAAAAAAACCATCATCATCATCTCCACGCTGAACTTAACACCCTCTCCTCTGGTACTACAGTTATCTTCTTTTAATCCTACCTTTTCATCTCCTCTCACCCTTTTCTCATCTCTTCCGATGGACTCTTGTCTTTTTCTCAGCCACCCTGTAACCATCTCTTTTTCACAGCCTGATAATCTCCATCTCTGCCTGACCCCCTGCTGTCACCTTCCTCCTCCTCCTGTCCCTGTCTCTCTGTCATCTCCTTTTTTCACCTGTCTGTTTCTCTTTAATTACATAAGTATTCACAGCATGTTCTTAAATATATCTATCATCCTTTAAGTTTCTTATTCTGCCTTCCCTTATCATTAATCTTTATCCTCTTCATTCCCCATCTTCTTCTTCCACCACTTGACTGCACTTTGCTGTCGGCAACCGGTAAAACGTTTTCTCATCATTAGTTACCAGCTCTCACAGTCTTCTCTTCCCTCTCTTCTGTTTCCTCATCTCACCTGCATTTACCCTCAGTCCAATCTATCAATCTATCATTTCTCCACCCAGCTTCCTCCCCGACCTACCGTCCTCCTGCTGCTAGCATGCATCCCTTATATCTTCTAATATGAAGGCATTAGATCTCCTTTTGGCACTACAGCTACATGAAGCCAGTGTCTCTGATCAAATAGCTGTTTAGGTGACCTCCAGCAATATGGAACAGACAGACTTGTTTATCTGTCTGTCTCTCTGTCTGCTGATAGATACAGATGGAGAACAATGAAACAGCAGGGCAGCAAAGTGGGGTAGTGGTTAGCACCGTTACCTCACAAAAAGAGGGCCCTTGCTGTGAGACAACAACAATGGCCGTTTGGTGTGAAGTCTGCATGTTCTCCCTGCGTGGGTTCTCCCCAGGTACTCCAGCTTCCTCCCACAGTCCTAAGTCACGCATGTTTGGTTAATTGGTGATTCTAAATTGGCATGAGTGTGAGAATTGTTGTCTGGCTCTCTGTGTTAGTCCTATGACAGACTGATGACCTATTTAGGGTGTGCCCTGCCTCTTGCCGTATGACAGCCCCCCCTGTGACCCTGGACAAGCTAAGCGGATGTAAATGAATGGAAAATGTAATCAAATGAAACCAAACATTGAAAACAAAATGGCTCACTGCAGTCAATCTCAGTGATTCTGTTTTTTTCTTTTCCTTCCTCTTTGTGGTGATTTGTTGTTGTTGTTCCTTTCCAGTTCAAGCCAACATTTCAACCAATCAGTATTTGACCTATCTATAGCATCACTGCACATGGGAAACATCCTGCTTGCTTGTACAAGGACCTAAGATTGTCTCAGTCTTTCCTTGCATTCCCATAATTCCTCTCTCTGTCACTGGTGCCACAATGGACACCAATGACTGTAATGACTGGGACACTAATGCACATGCTCTGGGAGCACAAAACTTCAGAAGTGTGCAGAAGATCTGGTACCTTGTGGAGGAAGCCTGGGAAATATTCTTTTCAGCAAATGCACCACTGGCCAATTTTCATTAAAAGAAATGAGCCTCTATCTTGTAATCTGTTATCCAGTTTTTTATGGTTTTAAATAGAGGCTGAACCTAGAGTGCATTAAGATCCAGTACACCATAAACCAGTACATTTTTAAAATGTAAATCACAGGAAGAGAAGTCAATGGATCTTTTTGCTAGAGAGCTACCAGACAGCTGTCATGAAATGACCAGTCACAATTTTATATTGTATTGGTGACATTTAAGTACAGCAAATGTAGCCAAATGGACGTTAAATTCTGACAACACTTCAATCTATTGTACTGCCGCCTTCCTCCCTGGAAGGTAATCTGAGTTATGCCACAGTTAATTGAGAGAGTGCTACTAAAATGATAAGCCTGTGCCATGGGACTGCATAATTAATCACAAACTGTGCCAAAACATGTGTGAAAGGGAGAATTTGTGCTTTTGTGTGCTCATTTCAGGGCATACACACTTTCAAGGACAGAGTTAAACATATGTACATTAGCATAGTTTCAGAAAAATGACGTGACTCACACACAGTTTTTCAGACTATGGGTAATGGAAGAGGGTATGGAACCTCTGGGGAGCGTTTTTATTACTGACCACTGCCTTCTCGCTTCCTTCAGAATTAATAAAATCTGTGGATACAAAGCCGCTTCACATGAGAAAAGGTGCAGAAGAACGAATGATGTGACACCTGTGTATGTTTTCTTTTGTAAATTACACTTCTAGGGATTGAAAAGGTAAAATACACTCCACGATGATGGCAAGACAAGGTAGTGCACATTTGTGTGTTTTTAAAGCTAATGTTTTATTACACTGTAATGAAAGTTGGCATAGATGAATCCCTCTCACTCATCAAAATGTTCACTGTTCAGCTATTGGCAGCACAACCATGACGGCGCCAATAGTACAGCTATCATCTGACAGCTGGTGGGGCTCTGAACTTTGCTGTGCCGCTGGGATGGAAATTTCACACTTTTTTTTTTTCCCCCAAACAAATGGACTGGAAATGTTTGGAAAACAAACTCAAAAGAGTCCAGAAAGTTTGAAGCTTGTATGAAGCATATTGTGGCTATTGTAGTTTTCTAATTCAAATCACAAAACAGATTCCTAATTACAGACTCCTTTTTCACACAGTATGTCATAGAACTGATTTAACTGATATCTTCCTTTGAAAGTAGAATTTTAAAACTTTAGTTTTTCCATGAAAAAAACCCCCCAAACCATCTGCCTGCAAAGGAAATGAGAACTGTATGGTGAAATAAGCTAAAAAAAAAAAAAAACATTCATGCTTGAAAGCATTTTGTTTGTTGGACAGTCAAAACTGTTTGCAGCATACAGTGCTTCAGCAAATATGTACATCTATATGAGGTGATAAATTCAATCCAGTTTGACACAGGAGTAGATGTTTGCTCTCTGCCAGTGTTACACACTGAATGGTGATAATATCCATCCAGGTGCACACTGGTGTTGATTTGACAGAAACACAACAAAACAAGCAATCTTTTGTTATTGTCAGCTTTCCTTCCTGTTTCTCGATTGGCATGAGCTGGTTTTCATCTACAGTACAAAGATTGGAGCTATTAACTCTTTTGTAACAAGAATAACTGTCAGGAAATAAAAAATAAATGAACCCTTTTGGGTTCCAAACACAAAACCATCGAAAGGGCACTTTAGGCAATCCTTATCTCCCAGCTTCCTCTGAGAAGCAGCACCTGTTGGTGCAGTATCTGTAGCAGTCGAGTCATTAATTCAGAGGAGCTAAGTGTACCACTATAGGTTCCCAAGAGCAGTTCAAATTTAGAAGCCTTAGAACGACACACGTTGTCAGTCATCAGCTGATTTCAGTTCACATTCAGGGAGGGGAAAATGGTGGAGCATTCTACAACTTTTAAGGAGTGGAGATATGGACATTACTTTTATTTTTATTACATGAAAGGGATGGTAAACTGCAAACAGCGCACAGACCAGAAACAAATATCCACTGCTGATAATGTCTCATCAACTCTTTGCAACCCAGCCCAGCAGCCAGAGCCTGATCTTCATCAGGTAACAAAAGCAGAAATGAGCAGTCTGTCTTGAAGCATTGTAGCCTTCATTTCTGCCCATACCTCCTTGTAAAGTAGAATTGCTGTGGCAATCGCTGGGAACTGCTCTTTGGGCTGGTTTTCAAGCTTTAAGGCAGATGTGTGTCTATCCTCATTAGGACAGGAATTTGTGTTGGTGTGTGGGACTGTAGTTTAAGGGTTATACTGTTAAATGGTAATTATGTGACACTGACAACAAGCCATGTTAAGGAGTAACGCAAAAGTAATGTAATGAGTAATGTAACAAATTAGTTTTTCAAGGAAGTAATTAGGAAGTAATTAAGTAACCTAATGCCTTTTTTTTTTTTTTAAAAAAGCAACAAGTAATATGTAATGCAATACCCTTTGAGTAATGACCCCAACACTGCCTACATGTGACCCCAGTACTCCATGCCACTGTTTTCTGTCTCCATCCATTCAACTTGCATTAACACAAGCAAGTACAATATGTTGCAAATTACTCAAATTACACTTGTTATTAGGCCACTCCTTTCAAATAAGTCATTTCAGCTTCTTTAATATTCAGTGTCAATTTTGCAAATAATTTTATGTTGTAGAATAGAAAAATGGAACAAAATGGAGGGTGCTCCTGCGCTTCCTGTCGTTGTCATGATATAAAGCAGTTACTTAATTTTCATCCAGCCTTTTATAGCCAATCAATGGCTGTTCTGCTGTGTCAGCTGTAAAATTCAACTTTCTGTGTATTGGGCAGATTTCGAAAAGCTAGTAATAAAAAAGAAGAAAGCTAATATCTCAGAAAAGTCCCTTGGCAGTAGCTTTTACAACTGTGTAATATATTCATTGCCCAAACACCTCCATTAAATCGTTTGTATGTATTTGGGTCAGTATAAGCATTCTAGTAGTCTGAAGGCAAAAGAAGGAAGACCTGGGTCACTGATTTTATCTTCTCTGTTCCAAAATAACATCCCCAGTTTTGTCCCTTGGGCACTCAGCTCTGCAAGCTTTAGAGCATGGCTTAGTAAACAAATTTACATTTATATCTGTCTGGTATATACTCCAGCATCGCTGTCAGCCGCTTGATATTGAGATCTCACTTATAGCAGTTGTGGTAAATGTAGCAGTCTTTGCTGTAAACTACATTAGTGAATTTAGATCAGGGGTTCTCAAAGTTTTGATCACAAGGTGCTAATTTAGAGGCAAAATATATGACTGAGGTTTGCACCGAATAAAATAGCACTCATCAAACACTTTTAGTTAGTGTTAGTAATGTGTCTGATAAAATATGATGGTTTATATTGATAACTATCATGTTTGTACTGTTTTTTTTTTTTCATTTTACATTTCTTGCACCAGCTATATTTATCTATTTTAAGAACGTTTCGGTTGTAACTGTGACTGGAACAAAATAATTGATATTGATACTGAAAAGAAATGCTGAATTGTTTTGTCTTGATCTGTTATAAATGATAAATGTGTAAACTAAATTCAAGAACAGAAATATTGAATTTTGCACAATGCCTTGATAAATTCAGCAAGTAACAAGGGTTTATGTCTGCACTAAATACATACAAATGAAAGGCACACACACAATAAAAATTTGCATTAGTTCTGCACGCATACAGCTCCGGAAAAAATTAAGAGACCACTACAAAATTATCAGTTTCTCAGATTTTGCTATTCATAGGTATATGTTTGAGTAAAATGAACATTTTTGTTTTATTCTATAAACTACTGACAACATAACACCCAAGATGAAGGACCACCAGATCAAGACCTGGTCATGGCCAGCCCAATCTCCAGACCTGAACCCCACTGAAAACCTCTGGAATGTGATCAAGAGGAAGATGGATGGTCACAAGCCATCAAACAAAGCTGAGCTGCTTGAATTCTTGCACCAGGAATGGCATAAAGTCACCCAACAGCAATATGAAAGACTGGTGGAGAGCATGCCAAGACGCATGAAAGCTGTGACTGCAAATCAGGGTTATTCCACCAAATATAGATTTCTGAACACTTCCTAAGTTAAAACATTAGTAATGTGTTGTTTAAAAATGAATATGAACTTGTTTTTTTTGCATTATTTGAGGTCTGAAAACACTGGACCTTTTTTGGTATTTTGACCATTTTTCATTTTCTGCAAATAAATGCTCTAAATGAAAATATTTGTATTTGGAATTTGGGAGTTA
>VUQI01036224.1:4221-14225 GCA_015106735.1 Paratilapia polleni
AGTTTTTAAAATTACTTCTGTATTTAAAAAAAAAAAAAAAGAAAGAAAAATCTATCTTTTTATGATTAAACTCTTTCCCTGCTTTAAATAAACATTCAGTGAAATGTGGTTTGGGAGGAACATAGTACAGTGTCAAGCAGACACTGCCATCTGCTGGAGTGCAAATTGAGGTGAAAGAGCAGGTCAGCAAGGATGGATGCTCTAAGATGTTGGTTTGTAAAGTCAAATATACTTATATGTGACAACGTGCTGAGCAACAGAGTAAAAACAAGACACACACTGAGATCCACAATTAACAGAAATTCACTCTACTTCTCACTTACATACTAGCTGTAACCCCACTAGCATCCCATCAATAAATCAAGTCAGTAATCAGATAGAAGACCTAGTTAAAACATAGCATGAAGCTGAGTTGCAGCTGCTTACATGTCATGGTTTATGAATCTTAAGTGGATTTTATAATTGATTGCAGAACCAGACCCTGATGATTATCGCTTTGCTGCAACTCATCACATTAAACACGTGGGCCTAACACATGTATGCGTTGCTTGTGCACACATTTAGACATGTGGATGCACACATACACAGAAGCACATGCACATGGAGACACACAAACAGTTAGCCGTTGTCTGAGGAAATGAGGAGCTGTCTGGTGCCATAGCAACCAATGCGGATATCCCACCCTTTTAGAGCAAGACAGAAAAAAAAACCCCCCAAAAAACAAAAGTGGCAATGAGAGATTGACAAGGCCCTAATGAGATCCTTGCTACAGAGATTATCTGTCTATTTATCTGACTGTTTGTCTCCATCTATCTTCTGTCTGACTTGTGGTCAGGCAGTTTATCACAGACTGAATGGGGAAAGTGACAGCATTAAACTATGGCTACAGCAACATCATAAAATTTTAGGAAACAAAATGTAAGAAACAGAATAGCCAAGCGTGGGTGAGAAAAGGGGAGTGTAAACTGACGTGGAAGGAGAGAAATGAAACGAGGCAAGAAGAAAAACGCTTGGACTACTCTCTGGGGCATGTCTGTCTGTTGTGAGCACTGAGCCATTGCCTAAAAACACAGACACTGCCGCAGTCTGCAGCAGCCTGCCTTTCACCGCCGTGACTCCCGTTTGAACTGCAATCATATGTAATACTATTATTCTGGCCCATATACCAGGTTACATAACACTGTGAGCCAAATCCTGACCTCAATGTGCAAAACAGTCACTCTTGCACTGATCAGAATGTTAGACTCCTTATCAGCACTGACAAATGTGGAGCACAGTAACAAAAAATAGTCAAGACATCACAGGACTGTTAATAGCCAAGGCTTGTTGATTTGGACAAATACCCGCTCTACATATGAGCTATTAATCATATTTATTTCCTTCTGTAGGTGGCTGTAGGAACTTCTGTAATGGATAGAGAGCATTAACTGCGTTATCTCCCCGGTAAGTTGAGTCCTTACCAACCCTTGCTTCCTGGGCTGGCCTGCAGGTGGAAGTCACACCCGCTGCTATGTATGCTACACACAACATCCCTGTTGGAAAAAGACTCCACTCCCATTTACTTTTCCTATCTATCAAGTTTGTTTGATGTGATAATCAGTATTTGTCGCCACTTCATATTAGTACTACATTATGAGTGATAGTCTTTGTGTGTCTATGTGGTGTTGATGCTATTTATGTCAGTGGCGTATGGCAGAAGACCACACGAAGTGACTCACAGCACTGACATGACCTAAATCATTTTTCTTTTTTTCTGTTTTTTACTGCAGTGTCATTGTGTTGTCTTTGTGTGATGCCAGCCAGCTTTGCTAACACTGTTGAGCTTTGATGTGCTGCCCTAGAGTGAGCGTGGAGCATGTCAGTGAAACTGTACAGTCACAGAGGGTTGAATGAGACTTGAGAGGCCATGACTTTGACTTCTGTGAAAAAGCAGTTTATAGATTAAAATGAACATGCCTCTTGTCGGACCGCTAGTCAGGGATCATCATAGAGAAAGTAACCCCTTAGTACAAATTTAAATCAACGGTTTTTAAAAAAAATACTTTTCCCCTAAAGATTTTTTATCCTCAGATGACCTACTTTCACCATTTTGACACTTCCTTGTGGAGCCCCGGAAAATCTAAACCCAGGTGCATTACTCCTCCACTGCACCTTTACACTATGGTTCACCTGTGAATGAAGCGTAGTGAAAAGCATTCAGTTGCTCATCTGTTTCCATGCTGTTGCTCTGTTACCTGGCATGGCTCAGAATGCCTTCTTCTCCTTTTCATGAGTGCAGCGACTGCGGCCCCACCTGATGCACTTATCTGCTTGCCTACTGATCTACGCCTTGGCCTGAGGAGGTGGGTGGTTGCCGTGGGTGGAGTGGGGAGTGGACCACCAGCCAATAACACTCCTCATCCTGACAGCATTGAAGTGACTTGACATATGTATTCAGCCAATCACAGAACACTGCAGCAAAGGAAGCAGCAGTAGTTTAAAAAAAAGGGGGGTGTCTTTGCTGTCCTGTGCTTTCACAGGTTTTGCAAGTCACAGCTAAATTGCAAAAGTGAAACTAAGATATGCAGTTATTAACTAGTGGATGAAACTTCCACTACTAGATGGGATTATTCATAATTAATACTGTATTTGAATATAAGGTGTATAGATAATGAAAAATTTTGGTTTTGTACTACATCATTTAAAACTAACCACTGAAACTATTACTAAGCTTATAATGAGCAACATATCCCTATCACACTGTTACTCTTGACAGCAGTGGCTAAAATATCATAGTTTTCTTTTCACTGTTGAGGGATTTGAGAGGGTTTGTTTGGTTTTGGTTTTGGTTGGTTATCATTCACTCAATCACATTTACCCTCAGCTCAACTTGGTCTAAAAGAGAATTGACTCCCAGTAATGATGAATGCAGACAAAAGAAATGTAAGCATGAACAATTAGGTTTAGACAAGCTTTCCTCCATGGGTGCTTTAGGTATAGCCACTGCCTGAAATATGTGGAGTCCCTTGTTAAATTATGGTACTTAAAACTCAGCCTATGTCAATTCCTAAAGAATCAATCCAGGAAGCAGTTTTTTAGCTTTAGTGTCCATAAAGGCAGTTACAGCAGAAAAAAAAACCTATTACCTTGTCTGACACAGCGTGGCAGTGCCGTCTTAACAGCTGCAGACACATGCCACATATCAGTGGCCAACCGACAGAGGACCTCTCTATTAGTGTCCCCCTAACTGCACATGTTACAGTTCCCTTATCGGTCAATATTCCCTGTGAGTTTAGATGAGAGGTGGTTGTCTCGAGGTTTTATCTTGAAGTCCTGGTTGGTGATTGTGTTTAAATGATTTTTGTGTTTTAACCAGATGGATACACATTTATTTTTCACCAACACGATCCATGGTATGTAAGTAGGATATGGTCTAGTTGGCATCTGTCAGTCTATATGTAAATACGTTTTTTATAAAAGTAATAAGTGATCAACGTTACATTTTATTATTTAGAAACGTGTAATCCATTAACAATGTGAGTACATGCAGATTATTGAGAAGTGGTCACATGTGGTCATTGACTTCATAACCTTTGTAAAGGATATTTTCACAGAACTTGAGTTTTTAGCTGAATATTACCAAAACTTATAAAATCAAATTTCAACAAACTTTTGTGGACAGTTCAGCTGTGGGTTAAAAAAAACTAAGTAATTAGTTTATGTTGTAGGTCTGGATCAGGATGCAGGTCAAGGATTATTTTTAATTAATTTTTTTAACACTGAGATATGACAAAAAAACAAAAACAACAACAAAAAAAACCATTTTGCTTTTGCCTCACGAACTACTAGACCCAGTGAAAATAGTCTGGACCATGCATGATTTGATTATTTTGACACAGATTATCAGTGTTCTAGACATTTTGTTTTTAATGTCCTGACTTTATAAAGAAATGTTCCTTCTATGAGCTCTGTAGTGTTTACTATAAAAACATGATGATATGTCTGGGACCTTTTAATCTATAAAAAAACAATGTTCCAGCTTGTGAGATGACTAAAGTCAGGACAGTGAGTCCATTTAGACTCCTGTCTTAAATGTCAAATGAGTTTTTTTTAAATTATGAATAATCCTTCAGTTCACAACCTAAGAACCCACTTTTAAATGATGAAATATCACCAACTTTCAAACAACCACAGATGACAGAGATTTATATATTTATCGGTTTCCTTTTGTGCTCGAACGTGGTTGATTTCTGTTGATAATGGTCATACCTGAGCTGCAGGCTATAGGTGGTATGGGTAAGTTGTAGGTTTATTTGTCTACATGTTGTTTTTTTCTGTCTATAAAAGTAGTAAACCTTTGAACAAAAAAGCTTATAAACACCTTTTTAATTAGATTCAAATGTAGTTTGCTTCAAATCCAGCCAAACCATTGTCTTTCTGTTAGGGTTTAATGGCAATGCACTTACAGGCTTATATAGCACTGGATTTAGTGTAGGGTGTATTGACAAAAGAGTTTGAAAACTATTTCACTCATTTGTATTTAAAAAGTAAACGTTTTTAAATAAAAGACTGAAAAATATCTTGTCTATACACCTCCTAGTTTGTTACATAAATTATGGTAAAAACAGAGATTGACGTTGTAGAGAAGGCCATACCTTTCTCGAACATCTCACGTTCCTGTTTCTGCAAACCAACAGGAATTAATTATTCTGCACTATTCTGCATATTTCCACAACTCTTTTTATAGATTTTAGGTAAGCAGTTCAAAATGAAGGATTCTAAAATTGCATTTGAATTTATTTATGTAAAAAAATGAATTATATTTATTGAATTGCTTCATAATTATATTATTATATTTTACAGTTAAAACAGTCACAGGCCATTCTCCATAGTTAGAGGTGCAACAAATTACAATGCAGTCTCTCATTTAGAAAGTGTTAATATTTAATGACACTAAATAACAAATGTCTGTATATCTGTACCACTTCAGTATTGAGGTACTGATTAAAAATTAACATGGTTCTTGATTTTATCCAGTAACTGGGTTGCCATTCACATTGGTTTTCAATTCTGTTAAAGTTGGATTGTGAGAGCCTGCAGATTGTAGTAGCTCTACCCACTGTCTGTATCTTTTCCTCCCTTCATCCTTCCAAGCCTTACAGCTATAGTTCATGACTCACAAGGCACTGTGTGTGTGTGTTTTCTGTTTTATTTGTGTGTATGTATGGGTGTCTGTGTGTGCTGGAAAAGGCTGTGGAGGATACAGTGCTGTATGGACTTCAGACTCTCACCACTGCACAAGACTGTGAAAAAAAGATATACCCGATTATTCCAGATTAAGAAATGCATGTACATAAGTGCGTATGTGATCGAGGATGTGATTCAGTCTCCTTTGGGTGGTGGTGTGGGTGAATGACCACTGTGTTTCATGTGGTCTGAAAAAGTGAAAGTGCAACTGAGTCATCAGACAAACACAGACACAATAGAGCAGGAAACCACAGTGGTGCCTGCACACCCTACTGCCGTAAGCACACAACCGAGTTACTTGATTGCTAAAATTTGAGGAATTTTGCTTACTCATTATGGCTTTCCACTATTATGAATCATGTCTCACATGTTATTGGAAAGACCCACCCAACAAGTGGTCTGATTTATTGCTTTAGAAACAAAAGCAGTTCTTTTATAGAGAGACCTGCAGTGTTGAATCTTTCATGTGAATTACTCACCTATAGTTGAAGAAGACAATAATTGTGCTCTTTTAGTATTAACTGTGAATGAATGTGCACGTAAGAGAAATTAAGAAGTATAAGAAAAAAATGTATTACTATATTGGCCCACATATAAGAAAACATCACTGAAAAACGGTTTGAAAAAATAGTGTTTTATATTCTAGGATTAGACAGTCATATAAAAATCAGGTGAAACAGAGGAAAATTGGTGAGAACGCCAAGAGTTACTGGTGTTATGCTCAAAATGATTACACAGCTTGCAAAAGTCTGACAGGAGAGAGTGAGAATAAGCAAACTAGAGATGCACCAATTGCGAGTGTGACCTGCCGATACCGATTTTTGCAGATTCTGATTTTCTTTCTAAGAACTATAATTGACAGCATATACAAACAAAAATCAACTTTTCTTCAATGCAAAATATTATTTTCACAATAACAGAAATGATTAAACTTTACAATTTCCCCTAAATTGAAGTAAGTTATGGGATCTTCTCTCTTAAACAGCTAAATAATAATAAAGTGCTCTTCTACTGGAAAGAGGTATACATAATTAACTGAAAATGGGCTGTAGTACACCCACCTTTACCTGACATATTTTACCTTAGCAAAAACAAAAGCAGGTGCAACAGATTTATATAACAAAACAGTGTGTTTATAAATTCACCAGATAACAGGACATTGACCCTTTTATCTTTTTCACTCATCTCCATAATTTTCCTCGTAACTGCTTTGATCCTTTGCTCATACCGAGGCTGCTGGCTTGTGGCTGGCTCTGAGATCTGGATAGCTTTAGATGTGGCCACTTTTCCTTTGTTAGCTTCTTTAAAATGTCCATGTTTAAGTGTCTGATTAGATTTGATAGAAATTCTGTGTCTTCGCTCACAGTGAGGAGCTTCCATGCTAACAACATGTTAGCGTGTGGCTGAGAGCGTGCATGGGACTATTTGCCTGCGCTGCTGTGCGCGTTGTGCATGCATGAAATGGATCGGCTCACAATCGGTCATATGGAAGGCTCACCTTCACTGTCCGGGCCAAGAATACTGGTCTGATTCCGGTTCCTGGCCGGTCAGTCGGTGCATGATGCAAACTACATAGATGTATCTTTATGTGTTACTGTGTAACATGTATCATATGCACGAGTGAAGATTACAATGATTAGTACTCTCTAGGAATTAAATTCAGCTTGGGAAACACATATTCATAACAACACAACATACTAAATGAAACAGATTTTCAATTTGCAGACCTTTCTGCGCTATATTATATCAAAGTATGATCATCTTCCTCTTGTCTGCTATAGTTACCAAATTTAAGGCACAGTGGGCCTAACTGCATCTATATACTCTAAAGCTTAGATATGTATATGTTTAAAATTAAAAACTAAAAAGCAATTCCTATTTGCTGAATAAAAATAGGGTGGGATGACTTGGAGTCTGCTACTGACAATTAATCATGAGTCTACTAGAGTAGGTAAAGTCATATCCGTAAATTTAGCTTGTGGTCAGTGTACCATTGTCTGGGAAGGTCTCTTTGCAAATATTAAATGCTTCTTCTTTGCTGTCTTAATCTGGCTTTCATTCTTTCTGACCAATTACTGTCATCTCATAGATTCAGATTATTGGCTTTCCCATTCCTCCTCCACAGCAGACATGTGTAACAGTCTGGTAATGTCTGTCTAATGTTTGGCATTTTCCAAACTAGGGTGCTCTGCTTGTTGTTTATTAAAATGACTCAGTGAGGCAGCTTCCAGAGAGTGATGTCCAAAATGAAAAAGAGCAACTTGTCTGAGGTGAAAGGCGTGACCACACAGTGTAGACGCTACAAAGATGCAGTGTCTGTGCCATCACCCACAGGTTTCTGAAGGGAGGTTTTCACGCCAGGATCTGGGTTAGCCAGCCCAAATTTAGACAAAGAGGAGGTGCATGGACGAATAAACAATAACGACTTACTGTGAAAGGCTGAAAAGCCTGCCTGTCAACAGACACTACAATGACACTCTAAAATTAGGAGTCCCTTGGTCATTTTTCCCTCCGATCTTGTGATGGGTCTTGTCATATTGAGTATCTGGCGCCAGTCCTGTATTTATTTAGATATATAGATACTGTAGCTGTGCATACATATGTAGAATACAGTGGCATTTATCAAAATTAATAAAACATCTTTAATATGACAGGTTAACCATTCTGCATTAAGAATATATAAGCTTTAATTGCTTTCCATAATCAAAGTCAGAGAACCAAATCTTGCCACTCAGCGGCCAATATGGTAACACCTCTGGGTAGTTTTTTATGGGCAAATATTTAAAATTCCCTAAATTAAAGGGGGGAGCATCTGGTCACCAGGACATAAAGACTGCATGTTTAGAATTAACAGATTTTTTTTTTTAAAGTTTAAAGGTTGACAGATTTTCCCAAAATAAAGTTTAAAGAGCTTTTTCCCTGTGAGTTACACTTCCGCTATGCATGTGCAAAGTTATACAGTATGGCTTTATTAATGGATCAATCTAGAGTGCAGACATCATCATGTTTCCCACCAAATCACTGAACAAATGCCATTCTGATTCAGGCTAAGAAAAACAGTGAAAAAATGTCCCCTTTGTAATGTTTCTGCTAATATAAAATATTAAATGAATATTAATTATAAAATATATAACTGTGAAATTTACTGTATGTTTGTGTAGTTAGAGTAGTTCTGTTGTGGTTGGAGGATTTAGAGTATGTACCCACTGTCTGGTTAGTCGCTCTCATCGTCTAACTATTAGCATTTTGCAGGAAAGATTGTATTTACAAAGGCAATTTCAGTTTTCTTGGCATGGTAGCAGGTGACCGTTTCAGCTTGATGATCCTCTGCACGGGCTGAAGGATTCATCAGAATAGTTGCTGCTCATGCTTTTCACCTGTAATCCTCATTTTGTGTTATGTGATCATTTTATCCTTTCCACGCCAATAGTGTGATTTGTTTCTGTCACCTAATTGTGGGTAGAATTCTGATAGAAACTATAATGCATTGTTATAGTATTTCATGTAGTTATTTTGTGATATTTGACTTTTCCTCTTTGCATTGTTTTGTTATTATCTTTAGCAGTTGCCCAAATGGCCCTTAATCATTTACACAGTTGCACAAACTCTCTTGATGACTCACTGAGACATTCAATGCAAATTAAGTTGTGGCACAAATATGACTCCCAAAATAATACTTGAACAGAGTAATTTAGATTCAGTCGCAGTTGAAGCAGCCTTTACACACAGATTAATTGATCTCTCTCTCACGTGCTTGGCTCTTTGGCTGCCGAGGTCCTGCAGTAATAATTACTTGGTGCAACTTGGTCTAAACTGCCCAATATTTTGAATGATCAACAATATTTAATTATTATTTCTAGAGTTCTTTAATATCTGACAGACCTGAGAGTGCACAAAGTATTGTTCAGGTGGATAACACATACAGTAAGGTCCATATGATTTTGGACAATAACAGATTTTTTTGTAATTTTACACCACCACAGTGGATTTTAAATCAAACAGTCAAGATGTGATTGAAGTGCGGACTTTCAGCTTTAATTCAAGGGTTTAACAAAATTATTGCATTAACTGTTTAAGAATTGCAACTATTTTTATACATAGTCCCCGATTTTTAGAGGCTCAAAAGTAAATGGTCAGACACAGGGCACAGGGCATAATTTTAAATATAAGGATTGTTTTTAATAGTTGGATGAAAATCATTTGCAGCCAATGACTGCCTGAAGTCTAGAATCCATGAACATCATGAAATGCTGTGTTTCCTCCCTTGAGATGTTCTGCTAGGCCTTTACTGTAGCCACCTGCAGTTGCTGCTTGTTTGTGGGGCTCTCTGCCTTCAGTTTTGTCTTCAGCAAGTGAAAAGCATGCTCTATTGGACAGTGATGTGGAAAAGTATTTGCCCCCTTCCTGATTTCTTATTTTTTTGCATGTTTGTCACACTTAAATGTTTCAGATCATCAAACAAATTTAAATATTAGACAAAGATAACACAAGTAAACACAAAATGCAGTTTTTAAATGATGATTTCATTTATTAAGGGAAAAAGATATCCAAACCTACCTGGCCCTCTGTGAAAATGTAATTGCTGCTTGTTGAATCATGAATTGACTGGGATTAATCAAATTTTTTAGAAAGCTGAGTTCAATTTTACCAGCCACACCCAGGCCTGATTACTGCCAGACCTGTTGAATCAAGAAATCACTGTACCTGTATGACAAAGTGAAGCAGGCTGAAAGATCTCAAAAAGCAGCACATCATGCCACGATCTAAACAAACAGCTG
>VUQI01036226.1:3246-18054 GCA_015106735.1 Paratilapia polleni
AGTGAAAAAGAGAAGTTGAGTGACAGATTTCAACATGGCTTTAATACCACTTTAGGCATTTAGATTATTCTTGTCTGCTTAGGACGCACTAGCTAGTCTTTTTGAAATGAGTATGCAATTAAAATATCCTTTGCAGGTTTATCTTAGATGTGTACGTTTAGATGTAGAGGGGAAAAAAATTGCTATGTCACCATATTGACTTAAAACAGACCAATGTATGTAAACAGTGCACTAAAATTAAGCAATCGTCTTTGCTCTGTCCGAGGCCTTTGTAAATCAAAGAAACTGTACTGTTAACTCTGACATACTGAAGCTGTATAACATGCGTGTCGAGCCGTGGCCCTGGTGATTTACATTTCCAGAAAGGGTAAGCCTTATATTAATGGGGCCGTCCATTTTAGCGGCTATAAATAGCTCACTGCATGAAGTCGTCCCACTGCTGGCTGCCTTTTTGCGCTGATCCACACATTCTGGCCTCTAATCTCAATTCTATTAATGTCTCGGGTGATATTTACGACACATAGACCCTTTTAGCCTGACACGGCTGTAAAGTATACGTTCAAACCAGCCAAGCTTTATCTAATTAAAAGCCTCTGCAATTGCAATTCAACTGGGATTGAGTCTTTAAAACCTCAATCAGACCCCCACCCCCTCGGCTGAGGGAGGGAGCAAGTCACTGCAGGGCTAATAAAGAAGGGAATGTTAACATTCCAATTAAACCGTGTGGGAGAACACGGCTATAGATCATTTTCATATTTTTTCCGTCATTGGAATTGCAGGAATGCTGCCAGATGGAGGAGGTCACTGTAGTGATAACACTGTATTTGTTTTGGTAATAACATTACTGTCCTGTAACTGATGCATATTTCCAATTTGTTTTGCATATGACTGTAGGCAGGCAGGTAGTTATTCAGCAGCCGTGAACCAAACACACAAACACATTTTTTTCCACAGAAGTCCTGCTCATAACACATTATCTCACCCAGCCACAAAGCTTATGAGACAGCAGCAAGATACCAATATGTTTTTAGAGGGTGGCTGCCAAGCAAAACATATTTTCATAACCTGATAATCCAACTGAATTGCCATTTTTGTCACTTTATTATTCCGTGCAGCCTTTTGTTCATGCCTTTTTTCTGTTTGTTATAGTGCTTATAAAGCACCTTGTAGCCTGTGCTAGCTTCTACAAAGTGTTTACAATGTGTGTAAGTGTGGCTAAGCTGTCATGTAACAACCTGGGGTTCAGTGTTTTGCCCAAAAACACTCCAACAAACAGAGGAGCCACATATCAAACCACCAACCATGTGATTACCAGACAACCTGCTTTATCACCTGAGACTTTGATGTGAAAAAAGGCTGTCATTCCCCCTTAAGAATTTGTAATTTGTCTGACTTAAATGCCTAGGTGTGTTCGTGTAACCCACACTTTTCTGTATTTTTGTGGCGTCCCCACTCTTAATTGTGCCTACAAGGTCTGGTTCACTTTGTTATTTTTCCAGCCGTGGAAACAGCCTTTAATTGCCACAATGCTAGTGCCATTTGAAACTCTGAAAAATTTAGAGAGGAGATATGTCTGGAACCAGGCTGCTGATTCTCTAAATGGAGATCAGGTTGCTTGTCATAAAGAGTACAACTCAGCCTGTGAAAACCGTATAATATATTTGGTCGTGAAGGGATGCTCTCCAAGGTCTGAAAGGAATATCTGTATTATGAGCCGGTGCTGGTTTTGAAAGACACAGCAATTACCAGGCACGTAGACGCTATCATGCTGTATTATGGAAATTGTTCAATTCAGATTGTTTGGAGGTTGACACAGTCTTAGGTCAGAATATCTTTGCCTCTCCCGCACAGCTTTTGACCATTAATTTTTAAAATTTGTCTCTTGCAAGACTCACCAACTATATATACACTGCAGGTCCACTAGTGAATCTCTGGGGTACCACTTTAAGATGAAAAAAAAATCCTCAGGTTTAATCTCCGCTGTCTCTCTACTGTGTGTACTGTTGCAGAGGAGAAAAATTCAAATACTGATGCACCCTCAGCCAGTGGATTCAAAGAATCAGAGGCTGGCAGGCTGCACGTGGAGGTCTTTGAGACTTGCTGAAAGTTGGGCAACTTGGGGAAAAAAACCCCCAAAAAAACAAGAAATCTGGGGAGAGAGAGAAGGAGCTGTGAGCTGATCAGGGTGAACCTGCGAAACCCGGCGGTCATTTCCATTTAGTAATCCACTCCAGAGGTGGAATGAGAGGCAAGGCCAAGCCGACCTGTGCATGCTGTCGCCCACTGGGGTGCTTTACTCCACCAGCCAGAGAATGAGCGCTGGAATAGGTAGACATACACAGGAGAGGAACAAGGTAAGTGAAACGAGTGGAAAAGATGTGACTAACAGAAAATACATGATTGCATACCTGATTATTTTACACTGTAAGAACAAAAGTGCATCAGCGAGAGAGGGATAATGCTGGATGACATTTTGACCCTTGAATTCAGAGTCCCTGTATTGGCTTTCTGTTCATGTGTGGGACCTTGATTAAATCAGGCGGCCAGCTCCCTGGAGTGACCAGCAGCACACCACGTATGACAGTCAGCAATTTCTTGTGCACCATCATGCCCCCCAGCTCTCCAAACCACAACCATCCCAAGGACACAGCTATAGATTGGACACCATTGATTTGAATTGGAGAGACTAGCATAATTTGTTGCCTCATTCCGAGTCCATTATTTATTTATCCGCCTCTAATCGAGAATGCCAGTCCATCCACAGTAACCTTCATCTCAAGTTTGTTTGGTCTAAATGAAGTTATCAACACAGGAGGGGGATGCAGAAGTGGCAAAGTGGAAGGGATTTAAACGTTTGCTTGTTAAAGATGTATAGAGTTTCTGCAGAGTACTTGTCCTCTGAAGTTCAGGCGCCCTTGGTTGATGTTTGGTGCCCTTAATATCTGACAGTCTGTCTATATAAACAATCCAAGGCACTAATCAGAGGGTTCAGGCAACTTGTATATTTTGCATAAAAGTAACAGGACAGTATAAGTGGGTGAATATGAACTCCACTCCTCCATTGATAATATACAGTTGACGCAAAGATTGCATGAATCTTCCAATAAGTATATTTTTTCAAGAGGTACTCATTGATGTGCCAGATCGTCATCAATAAAACACCTCGTTTAACGCAATACACTTAGTGGTTTTGCATTTACATACTTTATTATTCTGATATGACTAGTAGTCTGTGGGAGTGTACTACACTGTATATAGTGACTGTTATGTCACCTACTGATTAGTGAACATTTGAAACCTGTAGTTTGGCATTCTTGTTGCCTCATCTTTTTTTTTGTTTTTTAAGCCAGAGGTAACCCTAGGAGAAGAGGGTTGAATGTTAAGTTATCAGCTAGTGGTAGCAAGCTTGGCTAGCAAGATGTATCCACAGACGTATTGTCTTAAAATTAAAAATAAAAATAAAAATAAAAATCACCCACCTTACAGCTTTCATGAAAAGGTAAAGTCAGTTATAGAGACCCAACAGTTTTTGTAACAAGCTGTAAACGTGTTTATTTCTGCTGTTTTTCTATACTTAGGTTAGCCCATGCAGGTTGCTACTTGGCCGTGGCTAATGTTAGCTGAATTCAGATAGGCCTACATACGGTTTTGCTGCCTGTAACTTGTTGTAAAGTTTAGTTTAAAACCATATACTCTATTGGAGGTACTTTCAGCTGCTCCCTACGGAAACACTAAACACCATTTACTGCACTTTTGCTCTAAAGTGGAGCATTTTTTTTCTGCATATGCTAATTGTGGTTATACAGTGGCCAATCTCTCTTTAAATTGTGGCACAAACTTAGATTTCACAAAAGAAATGACACATCGCTTTTCCCAGAAATGAAAAGTTGAACTCTTAGGAAATAAAATGCACTTTTGCTAAGTTAAATACAGCCAAAAGTTCCACAGCTACCTCACACTTAGTGGTACTTCTTTATCTAACATTTTATTGAATTGGCATTTCATTCGATCCAGCAAGCCTGTCCTTTTTGGCTGTTGGAGGCCACTGGATTGTTTATACACATTTTTCATTTCTGACTGTATTCAGATTTGTTTAACCCGCTGACCTACAGTGTTTCTGCATTTCTTTGTTTGTACTGTAGCAAGCCTCATGGCATTTTCAGACTAATGCGTCTATAAGTCTGAAGGCGCAATTAGCCAGAGGAAGAAACAATCTCAGAATCTCATCTCATAATTGATATTAAGCCCCCCTATATGCAAATCATCAAAAATATCCAATTTCGCTATTTTATTTGATAAGGCGGTGAACTCTATCACAATACATATCACATACGCACACATCTCTCTGCATCTTCCCCGAGCCAGGCTTGTCTTTTTTTCCCTGATGGCGAGATAATGACCCTCATTGGTGTGTGAGATTTCTGATTAGCAGAACAACAACAATGACTGCTAATTACCACCTGAAAGACAAAGCTGCGCTGATAGAAGTTTCTTTCAGCCCCATGGTGATGCAAAATGATGTGTGTGTGTGCACCTGCATGCGTACAGAGCTTTGTTTACGTGCACGTGGTTGATTTCCCACTAGAGGATATAAAAGAGATCGAGATAGGCCAAGGGTGAGGGGCAAGTGCTCTGGTGAGATGTAGTTAGAGAGGGAAAGAGACAGAAGGGACGGATGAACAGAAAGGCTTTGATGATAGAGTTGTTCCAGCTCACAAAAAAAAAAAAAAATCCACTGTTTTTCAACCCACCACAGGCTCGTTTAGCAGAAAGACACCTTCCTCGACTAGTCTGACCAGTGGACATCTGTATTACAGATCTTGTTCTGGCTAACGAACAAAAGAGAGAAAGCACACCTGACTTCAAAGCAGCACCATTGTCAGAAAACACAACTGGGCTTAACACAAAACCACACAGTTATTTTTTCCACTGTTGCTATGAGATGTAGGGTCATAATAAATGTTTGAGTAGAGCTATAAAAATCTTAGCACATACAAAACCCACTGCTCTTTGAATTCATGTTTTCCAGGCTTAACTTAGTCTTGCTAAACTAGAGCTCGACAGAGTTCGCTGGCTTTGTCTACAGTTTCTCTGACTGGGGTCAGTCTGTGGCCTCCGGTGATTTGTGTCCCAGTGAATATTTGATTCACCTTCATTACCTTTTGGTTTGGTTCAATATGGCATGCACAATGAAGCACAGCACCACCACATCAAAAACGCTACCTGACAGCTCGCCAAAGGAGGTGGTGTGTGCCTGTAGATGGATCTTCAGCTCTCTCTCGCTTCTGATATATTTTCATTGTTGCTGCCACTGCTGTACCTTCAGCTCTACCTCACCTCTTTAATTGATCTTCCTTTTCCGTAACCAAATTACAGTACAAGCAAGTATCTGATGGAGATGCCTTGGACAGAATTGGATTAGATGGTGGAGTAATGGCTACAAACAGAGCTGTCACCCAATATGTGTCCAAGTTATCAGATTCACGCAGTGGGTCTCGACCTTTATGGCTACAGCATCCTTAAAGCTAAACACATCCTTCTTAGAAATTCATTAACAAGAAACTCTTAAACGCTTTGGGGTTATGGCCCCTGTAGTTCCATTTGGATGACATGACCCGTTGCTTATAGCGTCTGATGCTCGATAGATAGTAACTGAGTCAGTTTGCTAATTTTATAGCTCTTCTGTAATTAGCATGTTAAAAAGACTGATGCGATGGTGTTTTTAAAGCGACTGACTCAAGGGAATCTTGGGAAGTGAAGGCTAAATCAATGTACCATTATCTAGTAATTACCAATTAGGGCCACTGTGGCCCCTGTTCAGCTAAAATTGACTTGTCTTGTTTTAAATCAAAGCGGCGTCTACATGTAAACCAAGCAGGTTTAAATGGTTTTGTTTAAATAAAATGTTGAGGCCCGATATGGTAAACTATGTAGCATCACCGTAAATGTGATTAAAAAAGTAATAATACTGTGTTAAAGTACCTGTCCATCCCCTTGTTCCCTTGGTATCAGATGTGTCATTTGACCCCCCCGCTGGTGATCCAGAATCTCTCAGAGCCTTTGAATGTTGAGTAGTGAAATGTTTAACCATTTCCAAACTTACCTTTTCTTTGATGCATGAAAGTTTGCCACCATTTTTCATAAAGGGAGTTGCTTTCACAAAGACTGCATCATGTACTGCCTTAAAGCACCCCAAGTGTATTAGGTTAATAAATCTGCAGGTTTTGTAACTAACTGATCTAGTACAATGCCAACTGAAAGACTTGTCCCAGAAGCTTTTCTGTCAAGTCAATGTGCATCCAAGGTTCACTTTTTTTTTTTACTTTCAGTTTTGGTCACTCTACGTTGGTCACCTTCTTTGCCAGACAGAGCTTCCACGGTTATTGCGGTTGCTCCGTTGCTCATCATTTCGTTTTCCTGGGGTAAGCTATAGATAACTACCCGGTTACAGACAGAATTGCTTGGTGAAAGTGAGACTTAGGCTTAGGTGTCATTATTCTATAGCCACTACATTATTCTATTGATATTTACTCCATAAATACAAGCCAAAACCCCAAACAAGTTGGCTATTACCCATGTAACTTCATCTTCAATCGACTGTTTCTGTCCACCCGTCCTAATCCAGTTCCTCTTTCCCTTTCTAACGAGCCTCTTTTCTGCTTAATTAACATTAGATGGGGCTTGTTTGTGCAGACATGCTATTCAGGTCATGAATAAACCAGGGACTGGAACTGGTTTCTTTGCATTCTGAAGACTGTTTAGTTCCTCCGTTTTCATCCTGGCTTATCGGATGCATTGTGTGCAGATATGTGCGTGTGTGTGTGTGCGTGCATGTGGTTTCCTAATGAATAGAGGAATGCTAATGGTGGTAAAACAGTGATTTCTCCAGCTGATTGGGTGTAATGGATGGTACTCAGAGCTCCTTCATAATTGATGAGGATGTCTTGTGGATGTCCCACTGCTGCTGTGCATTGGTGGTGGTGGTGGTGGTGGTGTGTGTGCGTGTGTATCTGCGGAAGCGCGGTGTTTTGGGTGGGGCCCGAGACGCTGGAGAAGTCTGCTCTTGTTATTTCTGCAGTAGCTCCTGTCAATTCCTATTAACAGAAGCACGCTCCGCCGTCTCCATAATGTATGACTGCGGATTGTGGGGAAGAATGGTGTCAGATTCCCTCATCAAATTGAAAGAAAACAAAGCCATAATCTAATTGTTTGCAAAAGGAGAATAGGATGATTAAATCTCATTGTTTTTCATTTCTCGTGCAGCAACACAAAGAGACAAGAGAAAGGGAGAACAGGGGCCCATCACAGCGTAAGATTCTATTTAAAAATGTTAGCCTTTACTATCAAAGTTTTTCAGAGATTGCAGAGGAGGTATGTGTGACTGTGGGGGTAAACAAAAACTCAGACACTTGGTTCGCACAGCAGCATCTGATGAAACGGTTTAAACTGCATAAAGAAAGACAGCCAAGGACATTTGGCTGCTGCATGCTGTCTATACAGCACATATTGTTCATCTTAATGAGAGATGGTGTTTACAGGTCGCGGTTTATGACATTGCTGCAAAGATATTTCATTAACATTGCTAGCCAACACAGCTAGGGAAAAACCTATTTTGAGGTGTAGAAGGGAAAAGGTGCTAAAATAATAATAATAATAAAACTTCTGTTACTTGTTTTTTTGGGTTTTTTTTTGAAGTAAGTAAATTTCTAGATGACAAGATGAGAAGCTGACTGCAGGGTTGCAGTCTACAGTGGAACTTTATGCCCATGTGTTTATACCTGTACATCTTTGTGGGTTCACAAAGTAAAAAAAATAAATAAATAAAACACCAACCAACAAAAAAAACAAAAAACAAACAAAAAAAAAAACACAATTGTGACATCTTCTCTGCAGCGCACCTGCAAGGTCCTGGAGAGCTAGAGCACAAACCTGCAGATTACCTCGGGGCCCCGCAGGGCCTCCCATCACTCCTACACAAACTCCTGCAGTGAAACACATCTTACTCACTCGCTCTTTCTTTCTTTCCTCGCCTTCTGTCCCGTTGTTATGCTGTGCTGTTATTCATTTTGCATCGTCGGACTCCCCCGGCACCTTCACTGCTATCACATTTTTCACTCCGTCTTCTCTCTTTTCACTGTCTCTCTCTCTTTTTTTTTTGTACTTCTGTTTCCTCACTCACTGTTTTCCAGGCATCGTGCCAACCCCGCGCTTCAGTCCGACTCTCGCCATCCGTGCCATCCACGTGCAGCTTGGCGGTTAGCTAGGTTAACTAGCTTCTGCTTGAAATTTAACATGTGGTGTGATTACTTTTGGAGTATTAAGAAAAAGCTGCATAAGAGAACACAGAACTGGCTTCCAGGTCTACAGAAGGAGGCAACACATTCATTATAGTGGAAAGAAAAAAAGACTTGGAGCAAATTTCAATGAAATAAAAGGAACAAAAGCATTTTTTTAAGAGCAGAAGTGGGGTCCTTGTTTCTTTTCATTTTATAGCTGTGCTCTGTAATTATACTATTATAATTGTCGATTAAAATTATGCCCAGTAAGCAGCTTACATTGTTTAGACAATCCATGGGTGAAAGGTAGCTTTTTATTTATTAAGTGTTGCCTTTTTAGCAAAAGAAATTTGGTTAAAGCTGCAGAGCTGAGAGAGAGACCAGCAATTATAAAACAACTGTAATAGCTGATTCTGTATTAATGGAGCCAAAAAAGTGATGAGGCGAACACCTCTAAGAGAAAAAGGAAAGTTAACTCTGCAGCTGAAGCTGGAGAGTAAATAAAGAAAGAAGCAAAATAACACTAAGAAAAAGCAAGGATTTTCCTTCTCCTCACTTCTGGATACGGGCAGAATTTGAAACTTGTTACTGCAGCAGGTGTAGCTGTTTTTAAGCATACAAACTGGACAGTTGTGTAGATGATAAAAAGCAGACCTGCACTGCTGTTATTCAAATGCACTTTTGAAAAGTGAAACAGTGAAAATGCAATGAAATAAACCGTGTTACGTGCATCAAAGCATGCTAAAAAGTAGATCTTACAAAAGCAGAAGGTGAAATGGGATCAGAGCTTTACCTTTTTATTCTGCGCTGCTAAAGATTTTGAAAGTGTAATTGGTCCACGTTTCATAAGATGCAATTTAAGCAGATCCCTGAGGAATTGCTGGTAAATGGTAAAGGGGCGTTAGGGCCAAAAATATAGGAAAATGTCAGAAATATGATAGGATCAAAAAGAGTTTGAGCAATGATGTGAAATTGGAGTTGGAATGGCAAATAAAGCAACATTTTACTTTTTCTGACAACACTGCCGTTCTGGGTTCTGACTTCCAGACGGATATCAAATTTGTTCCCGACTGGTGAAATGCCTTCATGATCCACTACCTCTCCTCAAATTGAATCTGGCCTGCTCTTTCCTCTGCTGATAATAAGGGGGGAGGAATATGTCTTGGGTTTTAAATTATAAAGATAGAAATGTACACATTTACAGCTGGGACACACATTTGAATGGCAGGAAAAAAAAAAAAAACATATGTTTCACAAAACACTTGATCATATCTGTGGAGAATAACTTCTCCCCCCTGCTTCCTTATAATCAGGCAGGATGGAGCAGTCAGCATCGGTGTTTCTCTTACATTGTAATGAGTATCACAGGGACTCGTTTATAAAAACATTCTGACACAAATTTATGCTCACCATCAAATCCAAGCCAAAGTTGTGATCTATAAAGAATTGATCTCAATGCCAGAATCCTTGGGCTACACCGACAGTCTCTGATAAATTTAAAAAATAAAAAATAAACTTCCATAAATTACTGTTTTTATCCAAGATCCAATAGCTATTTTTATTTCTTGCATTCTTATAAATAATGACATGGTAGAATTTGGTTCTTTTAACTCAGTCTCCTTGATTCTAGTAGATGTGACAGCTTTCATCTCTTGAGTTGAAAATAATTTGGAAACAAGTTTTTCTTCATAATTTATTAAACCCATTTGCTGTATTTCTAGCATTCAGAGCATCACATTTGGAACAAGAGCATCTTGAAGATTTCCAGAAGAATAACTGTACATCATCTGCAAAGTAGAAAACTAATATGTAAATGTCTCACAAGCATTCAAGTGTCCTGTAGGCAGGGAGGGGTACCACTGATCAGAATTAATCTGGTACTGGTACCACACTCTGAAAAAAATATGTGTAAAAAGTGGCCATAACTGTCTTTATTTTACATCAACACATGGACAGCGGTATCGGTAGTATCAATAAGTATTGGTACTGCTGAGCAGTATCGATATGGAATGAAATTATACCCATCCCTACCTACAAGGCAAAGGCCAAACATCTGCCTCCAAAGCAGGCCAAGGCAAACCACAAACTGTATTTGTGTGGCTCAGTCTGAGTGTGACACTGCTGGCTTCAGTGGAATTCCAGGCCTGTTGCCTTGTCTGTATACACTGTGGTTGTATCTTGTTTGCTGTAGAGTACTGCTGTGGGTGATCATGTGGAACCCAGACTGGAGCACTGGCCATGTTGTGTGTGCTGTCATCTCAGATGTGCACAGAACATTGAGGAGTCACAGATCACTACCCTTCGGGGAAATGGAGTTTGTGTGTGTGAGAGAGCGGGGAGTGTGTTTGTGTGTGTGAGAGCAAGAAGCTGGTTGTTATTTTACTTCTCACGTTCGGAACCACCTCCTTCAGCCTTCCTGTCAGCCTACCTTGACACCATTACCAGACTTACTCAAGGCCACACGAGCGCATTACCTGACGAATAAAGCCAGTAATAGGGAGCCTGCGAATATAAACATATTAGCACATACTGTACACTGTACTGTTGATTTTGCGCTCCTTATGACTCCCATTTTAAAGATGTACTACACTGTTGAAGTTCTTTTTCATTTGCTGCCAATAAGACCAATAAGTCTGACATAAGAGAAAGGTTAATCTCTATAAACGGAAGAAATCTGTAACCAAGAAACGAGATTTTTGTTACCAGAGGTTCTCTGCTTTCAGTTTGTTGTCCACTTGTCAAACTGGAAATGGAGGACATAAAATGGAGAAAGTAAAAGTTGTGCCTTACCTCTGCAACCAACAAGTTTCAAAAGGCTCGACTCTTACTTTGAAGGTGAACGTTCTCCGTTTCCTGTTTGTGTCCCACTTTCTTGAATTTTCACTATTGGTTAGTGAGTAGTTGGTGAGTATTTGCAGACAAGTCGACGTCTTCCATGCAAACTACAGGTGACCATGGCAACCTGCCAGCAACTGAAGCAATTGCATGATATTTTTGGTGCATCATCCTCTTTGACACCAATTCAACCCAGCAACAGCCAGCAACCACTCGCCAACTGATCAGAGAATACACATTTTTCCCTTGCGACCGGAGGTTTGTGTAGTTAAATGTAATTAAGGTAAAAGTACTTGATAAGAGTAATCTAGCATAGTATAAACACATATAACTGTAAAGTTATATGTGTTTATACAGTTACAAGATTCCATTATGCTGGTAGCATACGCTGACCTTCGGTCACTTTCAGTCAGCTGGCTGCATCGAGTTCTGCAGGTTCGTTTTTTACTTCTTTGTTCTTCTGGGACATTTTTGAACATTTTTCATTTGGGTTCCAGGCAGTTTCCTATGCTTGCCATGTAACTGTGTCATGATCTGCCATGTTCATACTGGTTTCTTTTTCCTTTTCCTGATCTCTCTGACATTGAGTCCAAATCTGACACACCGTACTTTACATTCTACTGTCAGGGAGGTTAAAGCACACTGAGCTACAGATTGAGACCAGTGGTTAATTCTCCTTTACTATGAAAATCTATATTTGCAGTTCTGATTTTGTTGGTTTGTATCTTACTTTGGGCTGTCCACATTCAACAGGGCAGAGAAACAAAATCAGAAAAACTCTTGGTCCAATTCAATGATGTATTTATGGCTAATGCAATCCCTCTTTAATCATCACTTTACCTGTATGATGTTAAATTTCTGGCTGAAAAATGAATTAGCTGGTGAGAGAAGTAATGTTTGACTGGAGGCTGAGCTTTTAGGCATCAGGAAGTCATCATTAGTAAACACACTGCATAGCATAATACATACAATATCAGAACTGTTGGCATGAAAAGGATTTTCCATCTGTCTCCAGCTGTCCATCAGTATGTTATGCACACAACAGAAACACACAAGGCGACAATAAAGACCAGGCAGTGATGGGTTTTACATCGCTGCGAACACGAGATATGACTAATCATGATTATACGCGAGTAGTCTATTCCAGGCCGAGCGAGCCTATCGCTCGGCCTGGAATCAGGGGGAAAAGGAGAGCGAGAGAAACTCCTGTCACAGATATTCGGGTGGAACCTAATATTTGCATAACTGTGTGTCAGATAAGGGGGGAACCATTATAGCATGGCACAGCCATAACCAGCGGGCATACAGGCAGCCAGGCATTATGGGGGCTGATTGGGGATGGCGTGTGTGGTGATTCCATTAAAGATCCCCAGCAGATGCAGTGGATTGAGAGTTATGGTGGAAAGTGTGTCAGACTTTTCATGCAGAAACACTGAAAGTATTTCTGTACCTGGTTTTAAATGCAGTGAATAATGAGCAGTTTATGACATCAGTTCTGCCTCGGATCGTGGAAAACACCCAAAGAAGACACAGTGGGGTATGCATACAGTTGATAATATTGTATTGTACACTTTGCTAGACTTATAATCGTAATCCCCTTAACTCTTTGCTGTCATGTTTGCTGAGTGTTTCATGCTGAAAAGCTGATCGTCACTTTAAATCCCCGCTTTTTTTTTTTTTTCAAAGTTCTGCAGCAACTAACTTTTAGGTTTCTGTCACAGCAAATGAGTGTCGTGGAGAATTATCAACACAGGCAGCTTTCAGCATGTCACCTCCTCTCTCAGTATGCAGGCACATGATTCTGTCTAGACAATGGTAGACAGGCAGCTGCCTGCGAGCACACTCACACATAGACATGCAGTCTCTCACCGCAAAAGCATTCTGTCCCTTTCTTCTTGAGCAGTTGCTTCGGAGGACCAAAACTAATAGATGAATGTGCCCGGCTTATCAATCAAGCAGGAAGAACAGGAAATCAATAAGCACAGGCAAACATTTAGAGGAATGCGACACACACATATAATCTGAGCTGTGTGAATTTCCCTTTCATGGCCACAAAAGTGTCCCGGGGAGATGGCTACACATTGACCCAAATTTTCTTGGACAAGCACCCACAGCTTGCACTTACACAGTCACCCTGTCACCCTCAACCTGTTAATCAGCAGGTTGCATTCTTAATACTCCTCTTTTTTTTTGCCTCTCTCTCTCTCCTTATTTCCCTCTCTTGCCACATCCTTACAGTTCAATACATTCTCTTCCCAGGTCATCAAATACTAATGTTCTGTCGCATAATGCTTTGGCCTCAACACCTTGACGCACCAGCGGAGCTCTTTTTCATAGGGCTCCAAGTCTGCATTTGAAGGTTGGAGGTGTAAGCTGGTTCGTCAGCCAGCAGACCCTGGTTTGTGTTTGGAACATTCTTTCATTTTGTTTTCACTTGCTTCTTACTTTTGCTTTCAGTCACTGGTTGCATTTATGAAAAGATCATGGTTAAAAATCATAGACTGTATGTAAAAGATGGACATAGCCACCATGACCCATTGGCTTCTGGACTCCTCATTTTCAATCCTCAACATCAGTGTTTTGGCTACCACTATAGTGATTTATTTGTGACCATATTTGGATGAGAAGGTGAAGAGTTAAATTATAAACTAATGCTAGCAAGCTTTATTAGCAAGCAGCATTCATAAGCGGTATAGGTGCAATATGCCTGCTAATCAGTGCAAAGCAGAAGCTCACTCACCAAAACTAAAGCACAAACTTATTGGACTGACTGTACCACGTAACAAGCCATATTATTTGTTAGATAATTGCATTAAAATGCTCCACAAACACCAAAAACATGGTATAGAGGTTGAGTTAAGTCACTCAAATTATCAAAGGTGAAGCAAAGCAGACAGCTAGCAGTTACAAGTGTTCATGTTGGCATAATGGTCAGTCAAAGCATCCATACTCCTAACTTTAAGCCTTAATTAAACCCAAACAGATGAGCTATATGCTAATTTACACCATACAGTTGTTATGAAGGTGGAAATTAGCTATGGAGACAAAAACCCTTATTTATGGGAGTGTATGAGAGTTGACTCGCTGCTGGAGCCAGTCTTAAGTGGCTGTTGGAGGAACTGCAGTTTTGAGCACTTCTGCATTGGCTTTATTTTTCAACCCCAGACGCTGCCAATTGGTTAAAATACGCCTCTTCATAACATTAACCGCTTAGTCAGTGCATTTAAATGAGACACCAAGGGGTCCTTTTGCTATAAGCATCAATTTGGGAGTGATACCTGGGATGTCACAGTACCGGTGCCAAAGGACACCCTGTGAGTACATGTGAGGCTGCAGCTGCTTTGAAAAAATTGCAGCATTTATGGGAAGGAGAGCTAGGCACCTCCTTCAGTCACTTTTCCTCTCGCTCTTTTTTTAAACTTTCCTTGCACATTTACATCCCCACAGCCTAGATAAATGCACAACACAGCTCCTGTTACAGGCACGAAACACGGCATTTGAGACACACGAACACAAAGGCGGGGAGCAAACAATAATTAACGAGACAAAACTTTTGCTGTTTTGTCAACAACAAAGCGAGCGGATGAAAGGGCAGAGGGAAACATCTGGAAAGTCTGATGAGGGCCTTTCAAGTGGGACAGGAGATGAAAACTCCTGCCTTCCAGGCATATTAACAAATGCTTTAAAAAGAGACCCA
>VUQI01036230.1:4220-23816 GCA_015106735.1 Paratilapia polleni
AAAATAAAATATAAATTTTTTTTTTTTTTTTTTTTTTTGCTGTGGCTCAGCAGCATGTTGGCCAAAAGTAACTTTTTGGGGATGTTTCAGTGTATTTTCAATTTTCTTCTGTGAAGCACTTTGTAATATACTAAAAAGGTATCTTGTGCACTCAATGTAAATAAACATGTTATGTCTTGAATCAATGCTTTTGTTTCTTGAACCCCCTCTGCTATAATATTAGTTTATCAAAGGTGTGCATTTACTTATAAAACCTACACAGTACACAAATAAAAACAATACAAATGTACAGAAAAACAAAAACAAAACAAAAGTCGTTAAAAATTAATAAGGAATGCTTCAAGTATTGTGCAGATTTTTCCATTTTTCCAAAAAGGTTGGAACGGTCTAAATGCATCTAAGCCTCAGGCCATTGTGTGGGTGTTTTTCATGGCAGTGGATGACTGATAAACTGCCATTACAACATTCAACATTTTGGAGGACCCATTGTGCTGTTGAGTTTAAATATTATTCTGAAAGAGCACCTGACAGTTTGCTACTAGATGTCAGGATGTAGAAAAAAAAATTTTGGCCTTTCCACACTGCGAGGAGTACTGCTACCTGCCATGACAGAAACTAATGGGCAGTCAGCTGGTATAGGTCTTTTTCTGCAAAAGTCTGAACTTTTGGTTCAGCGTATGAACCAAAAGTTCAGACTTCAAACTTCTCTAAATGCGCACTTTAGACTTTTTTTTTTTCTACTCTTGGTCATGTATGATGTCAGGGAGAGCCCTCTGCAACCACTACTCTCCAGTGGCAGTGCATGAGTCTTTGGGGTTTTTGGGTTCATGAGTTCAGTTTTTAAAGTTGCTTCAAGCCTGGTACACCACTGAAGATTAGGCAGGCGAAGCTAGTTTTGTTGTTGTTAGTTATATTAGGTTGAGAGTTGCTCAAAAAGGTAAACCAGGGACACTGAGTTTTGCAGGTTATTTTGAGATTATTCATTGCTCATTCATATACTTAATACTGTAATCTCAGGCACACAGCTCTGGCTGTAAGTGAGGCAGCCACATCCACATGCTGTTCAAACCCTCTGTTTGCAAGGGGCAGGCAATCAGAAGAAAGATGGCATAAAAGGGAAGGAGGACGTGGCTAAAATAGCTCGTTTCAGACAGTAGACAAACTGATGGGCTGCTCCAAGCAAGACCTAGTATAAGATAAAAGCTATTGTAGTACAGTCCAAGAATAAATTTATGGAGCTGTAAATGAGTAAAAGTAGAAACTTTCAAGCTAACTAGCATTAACTCAAAGTGATGACTAGCTTGCTAACTAGATGTTACCTTTTGTTAACGTTATTACAAAACTTGCAGTCATTGTTGGCACCTTCTATACATTTTGTGTTTGTCCCACATTATAGAAAGTTGTGGTTTTATCTCACATTGTCTTTTGCATCTTTGAATTCTAATTTCTCTTTTTTTCCCTCTGCATTTAGCTTCAACAGAGGGTCCATCAAATTCTTAACCTAAGAGGAGGTTCTGTCAAAATAGTGCGCCACATCATGAGAGGTGAGTAACTTTATGTTCATAATATCATCAATATCTCTGATACTACCCACCACCAAAAAAACGCATACACAGCATTACCTCCGCATAAGATCCTACCCAGGTCCTACTCATTCATTTTGTAGCTGCTGTTTAGTGTCCTCTTATGAGTCCCACTTTGCTTGGCTTCTTCTCTGTAGCACATGCACACAAAAACACACAGCTTTTTGAGTTTTGTTTTTTTTAAAATGTGAAACATAACAAAGTAATTGTTTTTTAACCAATATATGATCAATTTTCTTAGCAAATGGATTAAATACTCAATAATGAGATGTCTTTGCCTGTCTCAATAAAGGCCTTTCCCGTGACTCCCTATCAGGTCTACAGGTTGATCTAGTCAAAATCACAGATCGCACACCTCAGAGTGAAAGAGGATAAAAGTAGAAAAAAATGTGTATCTTGAAAGAGCAAAGAGGTGTCTTCGATGTCTTACACCCACAGCGATTCATATTACTTTCAGAGGAATATTTTATTGACACATTTTGTAAAATCCTGTTTCCAAGTGCTTCTCACCCTGGCAAGGAAGCAGCATTTCAGGGGAAAATGCTGGTATAATCACTGCTCTTTGGCTGTGGTTTTTGTTTGATAGCAAGCCTGTGCTGTTTGCCTGCCAAAGTGGTTATGTTTGAATATAATAAAACACCACAAATAATGTCATACGTTCCTATTCTCTGTAACAAAGACTAGGCCTCTGCAAACTTGGATGCCAGACCTCTGTTTAGTATATTCCTCTTTTGCATATATTCACTTGCACAGGTCACACTAGGGAACTGCTATTGAGAGCGGTGCAGGTAACCCAGCATCTAAACTATCTAGGCAGAAGTGATCTTTTTTTTTTGTTTTTTTTTTAATTTGTATTACCTGTGTGCAGATGGTAAAACAGTATAATGAAATGCAGTCTGGCATGCAAATCTACACTGATCATATTGTCACTGAGTAGAGCAGAGACTCTCTATCTGTCCTTTATTCTCTTTTTTCACTTAGCCACAGATTTCTTCTCCTGCTATATTTGTTTTCTGTTGTCAAAGACCTAGCAGGTTGTGTTATTTCCTTTGCGGTGCGACATCCATCCTTCCTGTATCATTGTCGGATAAAGCTTGAGGACCGGGCTCCGTTCACACACCCTCTGGCTCTCTGTGGCATGTAACACTGTAGATAGAGCCATCCGTCACACATGGCATTGCCAGCAAGCGTGGCATTTCTCCAGTCCTCCCCGTGTGTGTGTGTGTGTGTGTGTGTGCAGGAATTTGTATCCTAAATGTGGCAGTGTGTCCTTCTTGTTTTCATCTGCATATTTGCATACACGTGTGCCTTGCTTGTCTGCAGTGCGTTTTTGCTTACTTACAGGATTTTTGTGTGTGTGTGTGTGTGTGTGTGTGTGTGTATGTAATGTTTGCCATTAGCATGTCTACATATTTATGTGTACACACATGTCCTTGCTTGCTTTTATGTGCATATTTTTTACATATTAACATACCTTTGAGAGGAAATCCATGCAGATGTTTACTTCATTTGTGATTCAGTTTGCATTTTGTACTCGTGCCTGCCCTTGAATGTTTTCTACATATTAATGAGCATGTTGGGTTTCCTTGCATGATCTTGATGTGACTTATTTTTCATAAACCATGTTGTGTTTATATGTTCAGCGACTGTGTGTTGAATGTGTATTATCTTAGCGCTGTTGCATCTGTCTATCAGAGTGCATCTGTGCGTGTGTGGCTCGAAGTACATGACCTCACCCTTTCCATTAGCCCGTTAGGTGTGGAGCTCTCTCCCATTTCAAGTGCCCCACCTGGTCAGTGTGAAACCACAGGAAAAGGTTAAGCACATGCAGTGTGGGTCGCCTGCTCTGCCATCTTGACCTTAACGGCTTTAGCTTGCCGAATAAGAAACTGCTCTGCAGGAACAATTTCACAGATGTTGACGTTTTCAGTTTTAGATACTGATGTTTATTATTTGCCTCTCTTTTTTTTCATACCTTTATATAATAATACTTGGATGAAAATCCAAGTATTATAAACAGTCCTTGTATTTAAAATTATGTTAAGTTTGTCCAGTTATTTCTGAAAATGGGGTATTATGTATAAAAATGGCTGTAATTCCTAAATAGTCAATGCAGTACTTTTGTTAAACCCCATGAATTAAAGCTGAAAGTCTGCATCTCAATCACATCTGGATTCTCAGATTTTAAATCCATTGTGGTGGTGTACAGAGGCAAAAATACAAAAATTTTGTGTCATTGTCCAAAAATGTATGGACCTGACTGTATCCCTGATACACTAAAAGTCTTGAAACATCCTCCTTTGTTTGATAGGTGACAGGAGTGAAATTATTTTAACACAATAAAAACCAACCGCTGTGCCACTCAACTCTGCCATTGTCTACAACTATTTGTGGCGACTACATCCATTAAGAAAACTGCTGAGAGGCTAAGTTGGTCTCTTAACTGTGGTGCATTTATCAAAATCCATTCTGATGTCCACTTGTGTTTTAGGATGCACGTTTATTAAAACAAAAGGGCTGACAGAAACCATTTAAGAAAAGGGTGGTTAAGTATGTCAAATCCTTGTTCCAATGACCAACGCGTTACCGTGGCTGCCATGGTAACATGTGTGGCTAAGAACATGTACTAAAAAATGAACTAACAATACTCAAAAATACAAACTTCTTATGGGAAATGTAAACTAGCAAAGTAGTATAAAGCATCCATCATACATAGACCTCCTCTCAAAATATCAAAAATGCAAAAAAAAAATCTTTGAAAAACCTTTGCAACAGTTATTTTCTAAAGCAGATGTCTTGCTAAATGTTGTCGTGGTATCCAAATTTTAGAGATCCCTTTCCAGTATCCATTTTTTCAACCCCACAGCTCTGTTTGTCTGTTCCTTAAAAGGTCAGCTACATGATGACTTTTCATACATTTGAAAACATAGTGGGTAGATTACTCCACTGTAGGCATATTCGGTACCAACTGTCCTTTGTGTGGCGGGATCAGAGTGGTTTCAGACTGGTATAGCAGTGTTTTAAATGACTTATGGCGCTCCAGCTGCAGCTGTAATCACACTGAAAGTCCTACAGCGTGTCCCTATCCTTGGCTGCCGTTGCAAAGGACTGCTCCTGGAAATGATTCTCCTTGTATTCATGGCAGATCCGTCCCAGTCACTGACCTGAGTAATGGCGATGCTCGCTACTGTATTGTCCTCTGCCGTGTTGCCGTGGTGACAGAAGGAGAGGGTACCAGCATGCCAAAGAAAAGGTTCTGCAGAGAGTTGAAGAGTCACAGAATCTCTGACCTCTCTGTCTGTGTGGCTGACTGCAACACCATTTATAGACATGGAGACACTGGCACTCGGTCACAATGACAGGCTGGCAGTAATAGAGGCCATAGATTATCATGTTTTTGTTGAGTCGCTCTCTCTGAGTCCCCCTTCACCTGCTTTTCTCAGTCAACCTTAAAATTCTGCCATTTTAAGTAAGTGTCATTGTCACTCAAAACTGCGGATCAAATTAAAATCCCTGGTTCTGCCACTCAAGGCTGCTGTCTTTGCACATATCTACATCCCCATACCTTCAGATACTGGTCCAGCCTTACACTTTCATAATGTTTCTCCCAGTGCTGTATCTACCATAACCTAACTGTCCTCAGTATACACAATGATGGAGTAACCTGTGCACTCCCGAGTGGATTACTTGTCACACTGTGCATCTTCTGACCTGACCTGAACTCAAAACTTGTATCTCTAGAAGTACTTCACGTACTGTGCTCATCTGCTTTTCCTTCCAACTTCTAATGTTGCTCCTGACTCATTTTTAACTGCTCTTTTGTGAAGTATGCTTTGAAATACATCAACACGTTGACTATAATGAAGTTATTTTAAACCAGACTGTTTCTCCACTGAGCTCCGCTGTATTTTCTTTCCCTCAGCCAGTCAGTGTTGCAGTAATGCTCTGATTAACATATTTGGGTACACTGATGTGAGTGAGTTCAGATATAAACAGCTGAATACATGAATAGTCACAACGAAAGCAGTTACCTTCTCTTTCTCACTAGCAAAGAGCAGTTGACAAAAAGTTAACTGCTGTAGCAGCTTGTCATTTTCACTTGAAAATCTCTTTCATCATAGGATGTCTCAAATTAGTAGGCTTCTTCTGTAATCCCACGGTTCCATATTCATATTTACTCAACATTTAATAGATGTAAATATAGTTATATTGTCAGGTTCTGTGTCAGCAGGTAAGAAAAAGCAAGAATTGACCTTATTTTTGAGCCCTGGCAGAAATGTGGGTTTAGGCATTTAATTTTGTTATCAACTTAGTACCTTAAAGGGCCAGTTATTTTCTTAAAACATGTTTTAGTAGTTTTAGCTATTGTATGTATTGGTTATCACTCCACAAGATACACTGTAAAGAACAGTCAAACAGTTGAGCATTTTGCACAGACTTCCAGGTTAGCTCAAGCTGTTTAGAAGAGAAGATAAAAACTTGGCATGACGTTATTGCATAAAACTGTCAATAAATGTCAAAGTCCCCAATTTCCCCCTTCATAACAACTGTGCAGGGGCCTAAAATTATTGAAGTTAGGGCGTGTCCGCTTTTATTGACAACACAGTCTGCTCGGCTATACTTGTGCTATACTTCGGGCCTTAAAGTGCTATAAATGCCCTCTCCTACTGAGGCATGGTGTTAAAATAACGTATTTTCATTCTTTTATAAAATCCTGAATGTTTAATACATATTTTGATTTACAAAGGCTGCCATTACTTTGCATGCTAGATGACTAGCATTACAAAGTTACTATTCCTAATGGACCGGATTATACAGAGCATGAAAAAGAATCCTACACTGCACTGTTTTGGGTGTCATTTCTCATTGGAAAGAAACATGGGAAGTATTATTATTATTATTATTATTATTATTAACCGTTTCCTGTAGAATAAGAATAGGAGAAAGGAGTGGGGAAAATGCTTGTGGGGAAAATGCTTGTGGGCAAAGACAACTTCCATGCACTTGGTCAGCTAAAGAGCTCAAAAGTGCTGCTGGTTAGTGATGACTAAAAACTAATGTGTGCCTTCAGTTTTCTCCCACAAGAACTCTAGATGCCCTCAAATTGTGAATGAAGATCACTTTAAGAACCATGAAACATGGTAACTATTAATGCTATCCCATGAGGCATCTGCTACAGCATTTGATGCCTATGTTATGACAGTGGATGCTAAATTAAATTACTGTTAGTGGGATATAATTTGTAATAAAATGATTGTTGGGTCCATATGCTTACTTCTAACAGCTGATGAGAGAAAAATGGAGCTCTTTACAAAGAGCTCTCTTCCTCTCAGTTGGCATAGAGGAGCAGTTTCCACCACCGATTTGGCCCCACTCTCACCAGCTTGCGTCTGTCAACATCTTGATTTTGGTGTACATTTAGAGCAATGTCGGTTCAATTTCAAAAGCTTGAACAGAACACATTTTTACCTTACTGTAGGGTCCAGAAATTGGGAGCAAGACAGTTCCAACCATTTGACATTACAACTCGACTGCAGTAACGGCGACCTGAGAGTGAAAGGATTTTTCCAAACTTTATCAAAAACATTTACATTGTTATATGACTCAGATTTAAATTGCTTATGTTGATGTTAGTATAATAAGCTATACCTGTCTTCATAGTCAGGGCTCCTTTTAATGTAACTGTCTCAATAATAATAATACTAATGTGGCTTGCTGTCTGGTTAATTGTACAGCAGCCGTCCTACATGTCTATGCTCCAGTTTTTGAGTAAAATTCTAGTATTTTATTTGCCGCTACTTAGCACTAACTAGAGGTTATCTGTGACTCTGCGAAGCACTCGCGCAGTCTATAAATGCACCTCTCTACTCAGCATCCAAATATGTTCACTTCTGGCTCCTAAAAACAATGTGGCAGTGACCA
Organism: Paratilapia polleni; assembly: GCA_015106735.1. Lineage (NCBI taxonomy): Eukaryota > Metazoa > Chordata > Actinopteri > Cichliformes > Cichlidae > Paratilapia > Paratilapia polleni. Next base: position 11,726 of record VUQI01036230.1, read on the forward strand.
AAATACTCAAATTTAGGCTTCAAAATTGGATATCATGTTGGATACCTCCATCTTTTATATACAGTCTAAAAAGCTACTTTCGGCTGCTCTCTTGTCACAAGGGGTCACCACAGCAGGTAGCTCCGCATGTTTGATTTGGCTGAGTTTTACCTCGGATGCCCTTCCTGACACAACCCCAAAGGGTATTTGTGTGTCCGCCTGGACAAGCAACCTTTCACTTCTTAAGCGAACCACTGCACTATGGGGCCCACTTCTATATACAGTCTGTGAATAGAAATAAAGGCCAGAACTATAAAAAAAAAGAAAAAAAAAGAAACAGGTTTTAATAAATCAGAATTAACCTAGTAAATAATTTTGCCTGTTCCTCCAGAGGATCTATAGACAAGTAGTATTCTTTTACAATATCTCTGAGGTTCCTTCTCGGTCCCATTACATCTGTCACCATCCTTTATGTACAATCTAATAACATAAAAACATCCCTCCACCCTCAAAAGCAAAATCTTCTCTATGTCTTTGGCAGCCATTCTTCATCCTCCTAAACCCTGCGGGCTCTTGTCAGGAAAGCCCCCCTTCATTCTCTTCTCTCTGAAGTGTCTCCCAGAGAAAAATAGTTTTTTCTCCCCCCCCCAATCTTTCTGTCTCAACATCCCTGGGTTTAATGTGTAATCCCTGCCTCTGAGGCTGGGTGAGTGAGACGCTGGATGCATGGAGTCTGCCGGGGTTGCGGCAGCTGCAACTTTCTACACATTAGACTCACAAATCGACCGTCTCACTGTCTCAAAGGGCTCATGTGAGAGGCAGACAATAAAGCAAACAGTCAAACGTAGAGCAGCACACACTTAAGTACAAGCACTGCACAATACACCTGGACTGGTTACTGAGGAAACAGGGTCGATTTCAGTGCAGTCGCTGCTGTGAGACATCTTATACAAAAGCATTTTTTCAGAGGAAAGATTCTGTAATATGACTTTGTGTTGAAAAGTGATGTACAGACCGGAGAATGTCTAGACTAGAGTGAAAGGCTGTTTAATAACACTAGCTCTTTGATGCATAGTTTCCTTCAGCGTAATTCTGTTAAAATACAGAGAATAGCTTCATTTCACTCTCAGTACAATAAGCTTGCCTGGAAACAGCTCCTTCTCCCTTGAAGTTACAGCATCTCTGTACTTCTGATTCTTTGTAATTATTCAGCATTTTAAGTGGAGGAAGCGAGAGTCATTGCCAAAAATTTCTAACTGAGGAACTGCCCCGGGGCCCTTGATGGTCAGTTTCTCGAATCGGCTCACATGCATAATTCAAAGTATATTTGTATTCAGTCAGTTTTCAATAAATGAACACAAAATAAACCTGAAGTGAGGTGGTGTTTCAGGACCAGAGCCCTGGTTGGTTTCTAGGGGGTTTGGGCAACATGCAAAATGCAGAACTGAGAGAGACCAAAAAAAAAAGATAATTTTCACCTCTAAAAAGAAGATTTAAAAAAGCAGATTAATCAACTATTGAGAAAATAATTCCTAAGTAATGAACGATACAGTGATTTGCTGCAGCCCTAAAATAAAATGAAATATAAAGCTTATTTGCAGCCCTTATATCTGCTATGTTTGAGTAGTTCTAGGAAGCCAGATATAAAATGCAAGGAAAATGGGAGGATATTTAAGTATTAATAGATGTTTAAATGTAACCAATGTGTGTGTCTCAAGACGCAGTTCCTGCAGGATTGAATAAACACAACAGCACTCACTTTTTACTCCTTGTGATTTGTGGTCAAGTAACCGAGGCTCATTCCAAACTTGTGAGGAAAATTCCTAAACCTGAAGTGTAGGTTGTTTTCTTACCCTCATTTATCTTCCATTCAGTACCGGAGGAGGGTCAATCCTGTCAGTTTTTGGCTCCAAGGATGTTCTGTTTAACCTCAAAAGTCAGAAGCCCCACGCCTGTGCTGTCAAGCCAACTAATCCTCTGATTTTTCTTTGTCTCTTGCAGAGTACGCTGAGAGCATCGGAGATGGGAAGAGCGATGAGTTCAAAGAGTCCGAGCGGAAGAGGATCATGGACCTTGTAGACAACTTCTAAGCTCACTCTTTCTCTCTCTCTCACACACACACACACACACACACACACACACACACACACACACACACACACACACACGCTCTCTCTCTCTCTCTCTCTCTCTTTTCCTCCCCTCTTCACCCCCACGATCTGTATGTGTGTGCCTGTTTCTTTCCTAGGGAGCTGCACCGGACCGGATTTCTGTCTGCTGTAGTCTATAATATGCAGTCTGTGTCCGCGTGGGTCTGGGATAGACGGGGATCACTTCAGTGCACGCTGTGCTTGAGTAACTCCGAATTGAAGTGCCCCCCCCCCCCCCCCCCACACACTTTCTTTCAGCTTTTCTTCCCTTTTCCTAAATTCTTGTTGTGCGCGTCGACAAGGAAGGGGAATATTTTGTTTTCGCAAAATGTATATCATTGTATATGATTTAAAGATTTCTGCAGATGACCCACCGACAGGAGCCTGTGTTTATGTCCATCTCCCTCTCATGTCCTCTGGTCCATCCTCACTCCTCTCTGAAGGCATCAAAGTTAAAGCGTCATGCTTTTAAAAGATCCTGGCATCGTCTGGGGGAAAGGAAATCTCACTCACTTGCAACCTCGGGGCTGATGATTTGATTACAGATAAAAGCGTATTTCCCCGGCTCGGCCTGTCAAACTGCTCCGGTTGCCGTCAAAGTGCAGCTCGGAACAAGCCGCAGCTGAGCCCCATAGTCTGTCTCAGCGGCGTATGGCGCTGTTCCTTAACGCGGTGCTGAAATTAAACTGCGAGCACTCACAGCAGTGCACGGCGCGTCATGCATATTCAGCCTGGGATTAGGGTGCCTTTTGTGCTCAACGTCAACAGTGAACGCTGCAGACAGCTCTAGATTTTAGAGGTAAACAGGAAGAAGGACACCAGGGGACAAGTCAAAAAAGTGGGAAGAAAGTCCACTTTGGTTTCTTCTCGTCCCTTCTGCGTAGGTGGATGGCAATATACAACCACAAAGAAGTTAACACGACTTTTACTTTGCAATAAATATTAACAAAACTGACAGATTCAGATACTTATCATTTAACTTTTAACAGTCTTTATATTATTGCTGTTATTATTATTAGTGCAGCGGTCAGTTAAGCTTTAAGGACTTTAAATATATGAGAAAAATCAGAGCAACACAAAAAAGGGAGTCTTAACAAAACAGTTTTTTCACTTAAACATTAAAAACAACAGCAAAAACTACAGTTTCTGGGGCATTTGAGCTTCTAAATATTTCTAGTACACAAATTTGGTTGATCTTTGTACTTCTGGAGCTTTTGCAAACATTATCTCCGCAGCAGCCTCCTACTCTTTGTCAAACTGCTGCTATTCTGCAACCGACTCATTCTCTTATTTTACAGCATTTTCCTGCTCTTTAATAAGTTTCTGTCTAGTCCTAGAGGGCAGTTTCCGACCACTTCTCAGCCCTCCCAAAACGTGAGAGCATCATTATATGAAGCAGTCTCAGATGCACTTGCATTTTGGTTTAAATTGATTATTGTCCGAGAGAGTGTGATGCTGCTGTTTGTTCCTCTGGGACTTTATAATGGTCAATAGAGTGCTTACTGCATGGCTGATAGATCGGTAATTACATTTACCTACCAAGTGCAAGTCTGTATCACATGCAGAGACTTGCTTCTGTGGGTGTCTGTTTGTGTTATTAAGTAACAGCAGACAAGCAAACAATCTATTTTGGTTCTTCTGAGGTTACATCAACCCACCCCTGTGTTAGTCTGATATATGCATCAACATAATAAAGAACGGGAGGGCATATATTTTGTGATACAGACCTAACCTTGGGACTTCTTTATGCACAACTTTCATTCAAAAATCCTTCCAAAGCAAAACTTAAATTAAATGTTATTGATTCTCTCTGAGGTAGATTCTGGTCTCCAGTTTAAGCACGAAGCATACAAAAACTCATGGAAGATGTTTTAGATTTTAGTTACGGGCTTCTTGCACATGCCACATCTCGGTTATCTCAAGGTCTTCAATCATTAAATTAATTTTTTTTATCTGTTTATGAAAGAAGTCTATCAGAAATAATGATTTCTGCATGTATAATGTTTTACATCAGTTCTATATTTTCATGTCTCTGTATTGTGTATGTCTGTTCTTATAAACCTGGTGATACATGGTGATAGCAAAATCAAATCAACATACAAATCAACATACCTACATAATACGTACATAATATAACTATTTAAAAAAATACTGTCTATGTCTGGTTAAGCTTTTTTTTAAAAGAGTAGGTACTTGGACTCATGAAGCCAGTATTTCTAAAGTGTTGACTAATCACATATTTTTGCATAAGTGTGTAAGTCTGGATGGACTTTCCTCAGTGCAGCAGTGTTTTTCGCTGCTCATTCAAAGTACTATCATTACATGCTGTGAGACCAACCCTGTGAAGGATTTATTTGCTAAACATCCTGGGGTCAACAGTAAGTGTTTGAACATGTGTGTATGTGGCTACATGATAAAGACTACGAGTCTGCCTGTTCCCTCACTGCTTTGCAGTCTAAATTCAAACATCATGCTGTTGTCGCAATTTTCTCCTGCAGCCACCTTTGCTCGTAATATTAAAACAACTCCCTAATGAAATTAAAGATGACTGGGCACCAGGAAACCCTAGGCACACATACAGTCACGTGAAAAAGAAAGTTTTCACAGGACTCTATGCAGTCCTGTAAAAAAACAAGTACATCTCATATTTCATTAGCTTGTAGAACCACCTTTAGCAGCAGTAACTTGAAGTAATTATTTTCTGTATGACTTTATCAGTCTCTCACATTGTGTTGTGGCGGAGGAATTTTGGCCCACTCTTCTTCACAGTGTTGCTTCAGTTCATTGAGGTTTGCAGGCATTCATTTATGCACAGCTCTCTTAAGGTCCCACCTCAGTATTTCAGTCAGGTTGAGGTCTGGACTTTGACTGGATCATTGCAAAACCTCGATTCTTTTCTTTTTCAGCCATTCTGTTGTAGATTTGCTGCTGTACTTGGGATCATTGTCCTGTTGTATGACCCAATTTTTGCCCAGCTTTAACTGTCAGACAGATGGCCTCACATTTGACTCTAGAATACTTTGGTACACAGAGGAGTTCATGGTCGACTCAATGACTGCAAGCTGCCCAGGTCCTGTGGCTGCAAAACAAGCCCAAATCATCACCCCTCCACCACTGTGCTTCACAGTTGGTATGAGGTGTTTGTGCTGATATGCTGTGATTGGTTCTTGCCAATCATGGTGCTGTGTATTATGGCCAAACATCTCCACTTTGGTCTCTTCTGTCCAAAGGACATTGTTCCAGACGTCTTGTGGTTTGCTCAGATGCAACTTTGCAAACTGAAGCCGCGCTGTCATGTTCTTTTTACAGAGAAGATGCTTTTCCTGGCAACTCTTCCAAACAAGTCATTCTTGTTCAGTCTTTTTCTAATTGTGCTGTCATGAACTTTAACATGCAAATTGAGGCCTGGAGAGTCTGAGATGTAGCTCTTGGATTTTTTTTTACAGATTCTCTGAGAATCGCACAGTCTGACCTTGAGGTGAATTTGCTGGGACGTCCACTCCTGGGAAGATTGTATCACTGTGTCAACACACTCCTGAATGCTCCAGAGCAGCAAACTGCTAAAACCTCTGCTTTTATAGAGGTGCCCACACCTGCTGATGATCAGTTAATCAAGTGCATTTGATTACCAGCTCCTGGCTGCTACTTACCCTCGTAACTGCTATGGAAGCAGTAAGGATGCACTTATTTTTTCACAGGACTGCATAGAATCCTATGAAAACTTCCTTTTTCACATGACTGTAAATGCCAGCAGATACTTGCGTGTGTGCTGTGTCAGATGTTAATCTGAAGGAACCAATATGTGTGTTCTTTTCAAAGGGGGGAAGTAAGAAGGCAGTTCAGTTTTAGTTACTAAAGATATTTTTTGCACAATGGATGATATAACAAGCTTTTTAAAATACAACACATTGTTAAACATTTACCCTGTTTCCAACCTTTTTGGCTTTCGACATCTTGCAAAAAGCAGTGTGTGGTTAGAGTCACATTTCAGATGTCTGTGAGTTGGTAAGAGCTCCACCAAACAGTGTTTTTTTTTCTCTCTAAGCTTTTCGCATAGTTTCATTTCAATATAAGGTCAAATTATCAAATATCTCATTAAAAATCAAGGACTGGACATAAAGTTCACAAAATGAAAACAGATTTTGTGTATCAGAACGTTCTTCCTCTCCCATTAGTCCTCCTCCTGACCTCTTAGATTTATCTGGTATTCCAATAAATAAATCTGTGTATAAAGCAATTCAACCAGCTCTACCTCCAGCAGCTAAAGCTGTAACATGCTGCTTCATTCATTAATAATCTAAAGATGTAATTTCAGTAAAATAATATACCAATCAGGGGGACCAGAATAGTTCTTTTGCTTTAATATTTCAACTACATTTTGCTTCTACCTATTTTTCACGCTTGAGTAGTGTTTTTCATGCCAGACTTTTACTTGTAATCAAATATTTTGAGTATGGATCTATACGTTAACTTAAGTAAATGATCTGAATACCTCTTCCACCAGTGACTTTTTTTAGCCACTTTACCGCCTGGGAATACTTTTTCCTTGACACGCGAAAAAAGAAACCAATTTCACGCAGGAAATTACCTTCATACTATCTTCTGGCAAAAGCTTTAGTTAATGTCTCACACACTTAAGCACTGCTAGGTAATGCATTTTCTATGTCCTGGAGTGCCTGTGAAAGCAAAGTAGCAGTAATAAGTGTATCCTGAACAATAATGTATTGCAAGACAATGGTACAAACCCTTAAAAAAATCCCTGACGGTGTCTGATAAACAAGCTTCCTTGCTGTTATTAATAATGTTAATAGTAATGCCAGGGATCAGATGGCACACAGTATGCAGAGGTGTTGTGCACTGATTCACTACCTGCTGGTTATACTGGGCATATGTGCAGGAAGGGACTATTTGCACTGATCATCCACAAGAGGAAAGCCAATGTGTATATTTTAAACACTCTAATTCCCCGAAGTACCTCCCCTCTCCCTTGCTCTCTCCCTGCTCCTGGTGCACTCATTACTGTTGGAAATGATGCAGTAATACTGAGAGGAGGGAGGTGGGTAGGTGGGTGGGGGGAGCTGGAGCAAGAGACAGACAGTGAGAGAGACAGAAACAGAAAGAGAAAGAGAGGCGGAAGGCAAATTCGTGGTGGTATCTATTTTCCCCAGTTGCTGCCTCTGGGTCTTTTTTTCTCTCTTCTCTCCTTATAAACCTTTGAAATATTACAGTTAGGTTTTGGGTGCATATTGCTGTCTTTTATACGCAGTGGATGAGATTGCTTCTGAATGTATTATGATCCAGTATTGGTTAAGTGTGCGTTTGTGTGCCCATGCTGTGTCTGTGTGTGGGACACTAGACGTGTGTTTCCTCCAAACACCCACCATGTCATCAGTGTGAAAATACTGAGCAAAGAATTTGTATACATGTGGAGGCAGATGAATATTCTGACAGAAGCATTTCTGTACCACTCATATAAACAAGACCAGAGTTCCATAGAGAGGGTGGTTAAGGGTGATTTTTTTCAACGGCTAAATATTGCACAGTTCGAGGCGACCTGAAGCGCTTTTTCAAAGCTGCATTCAATTTATGAACACAACATACCTGAGCTATTATTTTAAACACACCATCATCTATGAGTTGCTCTGACTGCGCTGTATGTTGTTGGTAATCGCTCGCAGCACCCAGAAGAAATTCTGATAAACACAAAGACATCTTAATGGGAGATGTTCTCCATACCTTTTAGAGGCCACTACTTTCTGATCTAAATTGCTGTGTTGGAACAAACTGCCAAACCAAGGCGGTATGCATTTTATGTCTCCACAGAGCTAGTAGATGGGACCTCTCTTATGAGAAGTAAATTCAAGTACAACAGTAGGGGAAAGCTTCATCTATGCCTTCTATTCATATGGAAAAAACAATATTGATCAGCATAGTTAGGGAGTAACCATATACTGTTATTATGTTAGCAATGCACATGTGATAATATCCTAAGTACTTGTGCATTTGCTTTTTGCATGCTTTTGTACAGTTGTCCCTCTCAAGCAAGGACCCTCTCGATTCACCTTGAGTGTGTAAGCATAGACACTGTATGGACAGGCCATCCTCTGGCATGTTAATCTACTGAACACCCTGGATATATGACCACCAACAACCTTTGGATTAACAAAGCCTAGACAAAGTAAAGAAGAAGTACCTTTTCTTGGAGCAAAGCTTAAAAAAATCATTAATAAGACTGAAATACATTGAACTCTACAGCAAATAAGTGCCCATAATTAAAGAGATCTTTGTTCTTTCGCTCTCTTAGCCTCAACTTTGTTGCCACAGACAGAGAGAGACACTGACATTCAGTACCTGTCCTCCTCTTATTTTTCTAAATGGAAACATTTTGAAACTGATAAAGATAAACGTATGATGTTTGGTTTCATAGGAATCTAAATGGTATTAAGAGTCCAAAACTGGGCTCAGTATAATTCTTAATCCATGGTTCAGTTTTTCAGGAATTTTGGCCCACTGTTCTTTGCAATGTTGCTTCAGTTCATTGAGGTTTGCGAGTATTCATTTATGCACAGCTCTCTTAAGGTCCCACCTCAGTATTTATATCAGGTTGAGGTCTGGACTTTGACTGGACCATTGCAACACGTCGATTCTTTTTCTTTTTCAGCCATTCTGTTGTAGATTTGCTGCTGTACTTGGGATCATTGTCCTGTCATGTGACCCAATTTCGGCCAAGCTTTAGCTGTCAGACAGATGGCCTCACATTTGACTCTAGAATATGTTGATATACAGAGGAGTTCATGGTTGACTCAATGACTTCATGGTGCCCAGGTCCTGTGGCCGCAAAACCAGCCCAAATCATCAGCCCTCCACCACTGTACTTGACAGTTGGTATGAGGTGTTTGTGCTGATATGCTGTGTTTGGATTTTTCCAGACTTGGTGCTGTGCATTATAGCCAGACATCTCCACTTTGGTCTCATGTGTCCAAAGGGCATTGTTACAGAAGTCTTGTGGTTTGTTCAGATGTTCTTTTTAGAGAGAAGAGGCTTCCTCCTGGCAACCCTTCCAAACAAGCCAAGCCATACTTGTTCAGTCTTTTTCTAACTGTGCCATCATGAACTTCAACATTTAACATGCTGACTGAGGCCTGGAGAGTCTGAGATGTAGCTTTTGGGTTTTTTACAGTTTCTCTGAGCATTGCCCACGCTGACCTTAGGGTGAATTTGCTAGGATATCCACCCCTGGGAAGATTGTGGCATTGTGTTAACGCATACCTGAATGCTCCAGAGCAGCAAACTGCCAAAACTTCTGCTTTTATAGAGGTGCTCACCCTTGATGATCAGTTACTCAAGTGCTTTTGATTAGCAGCACCTGGCTGCCACTTACCCTCTTAATTCCTTTGGAAGCAGTAAGGGTGTACTTAGTTTTTCGCAGGACTGCACAGAGTTCTGTAAAAGCTTTATTTTTTACATGACTGTACCTCTGAAACTCAAAACTCGATCATTCTGAATGCAACTTTTCTTTCTTTGTGAGGTCTCCACGCTTTCTTCCTGCTTATCAACCTCCAGCTTGATGCTGGTCCACGCTTGATTCTGCCTCACCATGGCTCAGCATCACACGAGTAGTAACCAAGCCTTCTTCTCTGTTAACTTGGTATTCAGAATCCACAGTTGCCTTATTTCCTTCCAAAACATTATTCTAAATTCACCATCATTTGTTAAGTTGAGGTTAATGTTAAAGTTACATTACACTCACATTTATTTGTATGTTGCATATATTCTCTGCAAGTTTAGGTTATACTCAGTCTTTTGTTAAAGGTGTAATAGACATCTTTGTTATATTATTGTTGTATCTTTGTCGTAGCATTAAGAATAAACGTTGAATAGAAATGTATAGATGTATAGAAAAATGTTGCCATTGTATGAGATGCTTGCAACCTCATTTTAAGTTAAATCCACTCCTAACGTCACTTGTAGTTACTTTAATCATAAAGAAAAACTGTAAACTGTATTTATTAAGCTGATTTTATTCTCTTAAACTGTCACTGGTTAGTAGATAATGATTAATACATTATCAACCAAATTTTCGTACAGTGCACTCAAGTTTGCACAGATGAGGATGTGGGCAGTGAAATTAGGATTTAGGATCTTAATATGTGTGCATTTGTCAGTGTGTGGTTGTGAATATTTAGATTTACCACTTACTGTATTTATTTGTCTGTGAGCATGAGTGTGTGTATAGTTACTTACCTAAATGTGTGTGTGTGTGTAAACTATGCACTTACACAGTTTGAGTGCAAGCATTTGTACTCTCACCCAGTGCCGGTTTTCAAGCTTTTGCACCAGTGCGAATATAAAATGCAATGAACAGTTGTGTCTGCATATGGGCAAAGCCATGCACACACTGGTCTTTCGCTGCAGATTGATGGGAATGAAATATTCTTTAATCTAAATGTAAATAGAAGTGAAATTTACCGGTGGGTTCTATGTAATTACCACTGCCACAATTTATTAGAGTTGTGTTTGTGTAAGGTGGAGAGCAAGAAAGGGAGAATATGAGAGACAGAAAGAGGGAATTGGGGTGGAGGAGAAAATAAAGAGAAGAAATGCGAGTCTGCGGAAGGCCTATCAGAATGACAGAATAAGAAAGGGGATGATTTATATTTAGGTATGGTTTCATGGCTGAGCAAAGTAGGTGAAGACTCATACTTAAGTGAGAGGGAATAGGAAATAAGAAGCTAGTCAAATCTGGTCAGAATGGTCCACTGAGACAGAACCCTTAAGAACAGGAGGGGAACAGCATTAGCAGCGAGGAGGGGAGGGTAAAATATGGGACAAGGGCCAGACTTCAGCCTGTCCGAGCTGACAACCCGGCTTAGATGTGGTCTTGATCTCATGGGCGGTGGTCAATTAGTCACTCTCTAGTAAAGTGTTCTGATGATATGTGTGATATATGGACAGTGTATGAGTAGTGTTCTGTCCTGACTTGAACCCTGCTGGCGCCGCAGTTGAAGTGAAATGGTGTCAGAGGCAGATGCACTAAGAAAGATAGGCATCATTAAGGTGTGCTGCTGTTCGAACACTATTAATGAGACTGCAACTCTCACTCATACATATTTGTAGAAAGTGTGTACTTTTATTTGTGCACATGTCTCATGTAGTTTCTCAGTGTGTGTTTGTATCTGAATTTGCATGCATTTGCTCAAACTCCTTCTGCCACATTCCGGTGGGGAAAAGTTTGAAGATGTAGTTTTAATGCACTTCAACAGAAATTCATTTCACATATCTCACAAAATCCTCCCAGCACCTCCGCTTCCCTCTTTTGCCCCCTACTCCCGTCTGCCGCCCTCTCACCTTCCTTGGCTAACTCCCTGGAAACTAATCAGCATATATTCTTCTGCAGATGAAAGTAATGGCCTTAGAGTTAGCACTGATACAGACATACACAAAACCAAATCCAAAACGGATCATTATCTGTCCTGAGTGAGTGTGTCTACTTGGACACATATCCACTAGCTTCCTGGCCTGTTTTGTGAATTTTTCTCCTTTTGTTATTTGTGTTTGCAAGTCACTGCATGTGTGCCATGAACTTTTACAGCATCGATCAACCCCATACTTGTTCGGCATTGTGGAGCCCTATTCAAAATGCTATTCACTACATCAAAAGATGCTGCTGTGTCTGGCTGCCTGAAAGCACATGAATATGTTTCTCTTGTTTGTGACAGTAGAGAGTTCTTTAGAATGGCACTTAGCTTATTTATTGGAATATCAGTGGTGCTGTGTAAATAATACATAAGGTCTGTTGATGGGGTCTCTGCTTCGTCCCAGAGGACAGTGTGAAACACACGGAGGAAACACACACAGGCAATTTTAGTCAAACAGGGGAGCACACTCAAGAGTCCTCTCATCTACAGTTATTGTACTTCAAAGCAATGACAGTTAAGATTAAATACAGTGTTAGAGAGCGC
>VUQI01036230.1:31555-44623 GCA_015106735.1 Paratilapia polleni
GTAAAAAAATTATTTAGTTTTTTTTTTTTTTTTTTTTTTTTTGTGGTTAAACACACCAAGTGTGAATGATACTTAAATGTCATTGTATAGCTCAGGAAGTCTAATTATACTCCTCTGCTGACACAAAGGCGTTCCATTGGCTCTTTCTTTAAATCTCCACGGGTACCTGACAGGATACGTGACCTGGACAAAGCCGGAGGGATTAATGGCCTCAGTAACACACACACACACACACACACACAGTCACACACACATTAGCAAAAATGCAATAAAGCACATGTTCTTTTAACACAAAGTTATCCCTTTCGCACATGAGTTATCTGACATGTTGGGAAATATTTTGACATCACATTCACTGCTGTAGAGATTACACTAATTATGAGGACCCCATCCCCCACACATTCAGCAGTTAGAATTAGATCTTTTGTCAGTCTAAAACAAGGGGCAATCATTGGAGCTGAAAAATGAAGCTTATGCAGAAATAACAGAAACTGCAGTTCCTCTAGGAGCCACTTGAGGCTGGCTCCAAAAGCACATCCATCCCCATAGACTCCCATGTTAAAATACCCAAAAAATGCATTTTTACAGCCTGGTATGAAAAAATGTTTTTGGTCTGTGTGGATAGTTTCCTCGTTTATAACAACTCTGAGTAGGGTGAATTTTTTTTTAATAACTCATCCACCTGGATACTGGAGTTAGGGGTGTGGCTGCTCAGATTGACAGGTGTCTTGACACAGTCAGCTGGAGCAGATGTGCATCTGCTAGGCCTCATCCACTACTCCAAGTCATTAAACTGGACCTTTACATTGTGTGTGTGCGCTGTTGGTACCTTTTGGAGCAATTTTAATGTGTCTAAAATTATGACTTGCTGTGTGGTACCAACCATCCAACAAGTTTGTCCTTCAGTTTTGGTGAGTGAAATTCTAGTAGTTTATTAGTCTGTTACGTACCTAGCTAATATGTGCAGCTTTGGGTTGCACGTGTACAGTTCATGAATGTAGCTTGCTAACCAAGATTGCTAGCATTAGCTGATAAAGTAGCAGTCCAGTCTTTCAACCATATAAAGTAACTTCTGGCTCCAAAAAGAACAACATGGAGGGGGTCAATACACTAATATTTAAGCTTCAACATGCGAAGTACAAAACCAGTGAGTGATGTAGAGGTGGTTATGTCCAATTTTTTACTGTCTATGGTCTAAAATTACAAACCATCAGTGGCTAGGTTATAATCTATCTAGAAAAGGCAAAGAAGTAATTACAATTTAGTAGGAAACTACTTTCTGTCATGTTACTTGATTTCAGAAATAATGGGGCTCTGGTCCTGTCAACATTGTGAGTGCCTGTGCCTTGCTTATATATGTGTTCTGAAGTGTGTTCTGCTGATTATGAAGGTTATCAGCAAGGTTTTTCAGAGTAATTATAGATTTTCTCTTCTGTAAGCCAATCAGAAAGGACTATGCTTGACTGTAAACATGTCAGAGTTCACTGGTCTCAGCATGGTCACACAGCAATTAACCCACACTTGCTGTACAAACTGTCACTCCTCTTAACTCACTCTCTTTCTCTCTCTCTTTGTCTCACACACACACACACACACACACACACAGTTATACTGCAGCTAATGCAGATTTGGATAGCATGTTTCCCAACCACTCCTTTTCCATTTGTACCTTTATAAATGGGTTAATTTTTATCAAATGCAATATTTTAGCAGAAACATTTGCACACTGGAGTGAATAGATTTCAAGGGAATAACATTTAAAGCAGAATAGCGTGTACAGTATGTTTCCATCGTCAAATACACACACAGTGTACAAGAGTGTGTTGATTCGCTGCATCGACACACTATGTCTCTCCTTTTTCTCGAACACACGCACATTTGTATTTCCATCACAGTGCATTAAAAGACTTACTCTAATCATGACTACTACTTGCCTAACACTAATTTTAACCAAAACTTAACCTTACTCTAACCTTCAGATAAACCTTCATCTAAAATGGAATAATTTGTGTCATGATGGGGGAGGTCCCCACAATGTCAGTAATACAAATAACATGCACACACACACACACACACACACACACACACACACACACAATGCATCATCCCGTGTGTGATTTTCAGCTGTTCTTGCCGACACCTGCCATTTCAGGTTTGCATGCTCTGCAATTTTCACACAGCTTTCCAGCAAGGACGCTACCTCATGACACACAAACCCACGCACATACGCACGTCATTCATGATTCATGCTTGAATTCCCTAATATTTGATTGCCACAAGTCATTAATTATTTGTGCTTCTCTCAAAATATATCTTCCTGCATGACAAGGACATGCACCATCTCTCTGTCCATCACAGACTCAGACAGTGAGTATCCATTGCAAGTCAGAAAAAATTGTTTTTACCTAGCAGTGTATATACAGTGTACAATGGTGTATACATATTTTTGCAGTTAAGTACTTGGTAAGCCTTGTAAAATAACACATGCATTCAATACCCATCATTTGAAGACATATTTTCTATTCAGTGCGATCTATGTATGTACTGAAGGTTAAATCCTTCACAACGAGAGACACTCAAGCCTCCTTGTACGCACATGCACAGGAACAAAAGTGAAGAAAATGTTGTTTTTCTGTTATAGCAGCTTGGCAGTATATGAATATTAGATATTACACCCAATCATCATTCTTATTTATTCATTACCTGCTAAATGTCTGTTTCTTATCGCTGCTAGCAAGCCATCTGCTATTTGGAAACACAATAGAACATAATAGAAACACACTGAATGGGAAACAGAAGTAGTTTTATAGAAATGACAGATTTGTGGAGAAAATGAATAATTTTTCTTTTTCTATTAAAAACCTACTTGAGACAGCAGAATGCACAAGAATCTGGTGTGTCTTATCAGCACTGACAGTATGCATGGTTGTATTTTCTCCAGGGTAGCTGGAAACACGGAGAGGCTGAATGGTTCTTAATTACTGGGAATAGTATATATATATCCATATGTGCCATCGGAAGAAAGTTTGCTGTGTCTCTCAGCACAGTCTCAAGTGTGTGGAGGAGATACCAGGTGATGGCTGTTAACCTAGGAGAGCTGGACAGGCCTGTAGAAGAGCATGAACCCAGTATCTGCTCCTTTCTGTGAGGAGAAACATGAGGAACACGTCCAGAGCCCTACAGAATGACCTCCAGTGGGCTACTCATGTGCATGTTTCTGATCAAACTGTCAGAAACAGACCACGAGGGTGGCGTGAGGGCTTGGCATCCATTATTGGGACCTGTGCTCACAGCAGCTCGACTGGCATTTGCCAAGGATACGCCTCCCCAGACCATCACTGACCCACTACCACACCGGTCATACTGGATGACGTTGCAGGCAGCATTATGTTCGACATGGCGTCTCCAGACTCTTTCATGTCTGTCACATGTGCTCAGTGTGAACCTGCTCTCATCTCTGAAGAGAACGGGGCACTAGTGGTGGACCTGCCAGTTGTAGTGTTCTCTGGGGAGCCCTCATGCCACCCCATAAGCAGGAAACACAGGCTGTCACCGTCTTTCAAGGTAACTTTATTGTGGTGTGGTTAGGAATCACCACAAAACATAGCTTTATGGGTGTGAGAGAATCTCAGCTGATACACTGACTGGAGTAAAACAAGCCACAGTGTAAACTGATGTTCACATTCATGTTTCATATATTTGTATTACATTGTTACAATTTTACATTTTAGAAAAGAAAAATCCAGGCAAAGCACTCATTACTGGCTACAGCTCGTAGGCTACATCTCCTGGAAATCGTCGAGCATTTCAACATATCTTAGAGAGCAAACATTTAATCCTCTTTGAAACAGTCCTTATTAATTAAGGCTGTATAAACAAACAAACAACACAGATTTATGCTGCTTTTTCATAAAAATAAAACAAACAAACAAAAAAATAAATAAAATACAAAAAACAACAGACCAGTCACTTGAAAAAAAAAACATCAACAGGAGCTTTTAGACCAGAGAAACGTTTTAGTAATTAATACGAAATACGTAAAGTAGGGTGGCTTGATAGTGCAGTGGTTAGCACTGACGCCTCACAGCATGAAGGCCCTTTCACAAAGAAAGTGGCATGTGCTGCGCTGCGCTCTGAAACCCATTCTTTTCTACGGCTTGTGCGACGCAATAATGGTCTCCTGCTGCGTCAAGCAAAACGCAGCACAAGCGCGCCGGCCAGGGAGCACTTGCGTGTGTGGTCTGACGTACATTCACGCGACCAATAGAAATGGAACGGCAGCATATAGTACACGTGAAGACCACGAGCCGCCGCAAAAAATGGAGAACAGGCAGAGCGCGGCGGCCAGCGCAGCACAAACTCTGGGCCGTTCGCTCAACCTAGCCGTCAGCACAGCGCATGCCGCTCTCTATGTGAAAGGTCCTTGAAAGTCCCGGGGCCTCTCTGTGTGGAGTTTGCATGCTCTCCTTGTGTCGGAGTGGGTTTCCTCTGGGTACTACCTGTTTGGTCTGAAAGCAGTTTATCATAACTTCAAATACACAAAATTAAAGTCAGGAATTACAGATTAGTTACCAACACTATAGTGTAATAAAAAATATATGAGGTCATTGTAATCTGATATAAATCTACAGAAAAAAGATAGATATCTTTATATCATCTAGACTGACAGTCAAGGTCTCATAAACTTGGTTACCATGCTGCTGATCTAAGAGGGCTGTTGGCTTGTAATTATTTTTGCACCAATCATGAGTAACCTCATTTGGGCATTGCAACCCAGAGGGTAGTTTGAAAGGAAATTAGAACAAATGTCATCCTTGGCTGTTAGGAACATTTTTGTCCCTTGTTAACTCTTGCTTTACTCTGAAACTGTACCTAGCAACAACAATTTGCCTGATCACCATTCATAACCATATTGCTAGTAAATTTGAACATATTGCATGCGTCTTTTTCCCTCAGCTCCACCTGCTTTAAAAATACAGAGCAGGGAAACTGCACCTCTGATGACTATGAGGTTTTCATCATTATAGAATAAGACTTCTGTGTCAGCTTTTTCCTACCTTGTCAGCTCTTTCACTTGACTGGAGGTATGGCTGAGGAGATGAGGCGAAAAATTCTTTAGGCCTATTTCAGCCTCATAATGGGCTGTCGATTTCCCTGCAGCCACAAGGGAGGAACTGTGCGGATGCATGCTATTTGCAGACCACAGCTGTTTGTCAAGATATGATTATGTAGAATGACACAGATGCATCAGAGATCTTAATCTCAACTTTTTCAGCATGTGTTTCAGCAAAAGGACTGTTCAATTTCATCTATCTTCGATCACACAAAGAGTGGTGTGGGGGAAAGGGGGGAAGAAGAAGTTAAATGAGGCAAAAATATTATCAAAGCTTGCTTTCCAAGGAGAGGATAAGACAATCCCATGCAAGCATTGTCTTTGTGGAGATATTTTCAAAGCGCCACAGTCCCCTCTGTTGTTAAAAAGGCTGAGTTCTGAAATAACCAAGGCCATATAATTCAGCAGCGATGTGTGCCGGACGAAAGAGGAAAATCTCTAAATCTGCAGTTTCATGCAGCTCCTCCCAGCCTCTGATTTCTGCCGCTTGGCTTGCCAGATAAGATTCTGAACTTCAAACATACAGTCAATGCTCATCCTGTTAAAGCAGAGATAGAGGATGAGGCTCTCTGAGTTGAGTTGTTTCTATAAGGCATGTAGGCCTGTTGTGGAAATGATAAAAATGTAATATTGAGTATAAACTCACACACGTGTACGTTTCTTTACACCAGCGTACACAATGACTTGCACAGAAAAACATAACCAATACCAGAACACTCAGACCACAAGTGCACATGCTATATAAAAGGGCATGAACTATTCATTTATCTCAACAGCCCTAAAGCAGCAATTTCATCAAAGACAAACATCTACAGAAATAGGCTACACTTTCATCCTAACTGTTTCTTATTCTCCTTAAACCTACTCTAAGTGTTTCATAATGAACATCCCAAGTGTGTCTGTCTGGAAAGCTGGTAATGGAATATTTATAGAATATTTCTGGGAATACTTGTGGGAAACTCTGGCTGTAACAAGCATCTTTGTTCTACCGAAGCACAGTTTCTGCTTTTCTACGCTGTCTCTCTTTATGTGTCTCAGTCTCACTACTGTTCTGTCTCTGTTTCTGTCTTTGTGTCTCATTGTATACACAGTGTGTGTCTGTGTCTTCCTACCTTTTTTCTCTGGTTTTTCAACAACCTCAAAACCTGAGCTAACTCAGAACCTCAATATGAATCTCATATGTAATGCATTGCCATAGTAGCCATTGGGTAACAGAAATCCCTTAGAACCCATCTGTCTTGCAGGCTGTTCTTTGTTCATTGTAGCACCATGGAGCTACGTATAATAGGCACACTCTTACTGAAAACTGTCTTTAACTCATTCTGTGTGCCTCATGACGGCTGGAAACAGCTGTAATCTCAAGTAATTCCCACCACAGCCATTCACTCTTGCTTGCAAATGTGAATTCTTCATTTTTGTCCATTAAGCTGGCAAAACAAATGTTTGATGCTCAGTATTATATGCATGTTCTGAATGCACTGCAGGGTGACAGATAACACTGACAAAATCTGAGTGCGCTTTCTCACATGTACTGTAATTTGCAACTCCACCCTGACATTTATAAAATGAAGGTTCAGCATGTGTTTGATGTAAACATGTCCCAGAGCGTATTACGGTTAAATGTTGCAAGATGTTTTTGGATAAGCACAAAATACTCACGTGATTTGAAATTCTCTCTGCAGGAGAAAGACTCCTGTCCTTAAACATGTAATTAGAAGTGTTTCTCTGTGTGTGTTTTGTCATACAACTAGACAAATTTTGGACAACACAGTCTCTCAGTTTAGCTCCTCCCAATGGATGTCTGAGACATTTCATCAACTCAACAAGATCCACCAGTAATGATTTTTTCTTGTCTAGAGTATTTAGATTTTGAATGGTTACAGTTCTAATCCAGATGACCATGAGTAATGTGCGATGGATTAACCAGGAATTTGACTATTTGCCGTGAAGCAGCTCTCTGGAACATTTTAACCACATTTCAACTTACTCTTTGTTGGTTTGATTGCCCACACAACAAAGGTTTACCCTACTTCAAACAATTTATTTATTTTTTATTTGCTCTAAAAGGTTACAGAACTGGTTGAACCTTATTGAACCACCAAAACTAATAGGTTTGGAACTTATTTCTGAGCATTAACCAAGACAGTGTAATCAGTAGGCATATCTTATAATGTGAAAAACATTTGGCACATAATTGTCTATGTTTGCACGGTGTCCTTAATGGGGTCATGATGCTGGACTAAATAAGTAGCTGAAATCAGGTACTAAAAGTGTACAGGTAAGCAATACATGATCTTGTTTGGTTTTCATTTTTAAAGATGTTCATTTCCTGGTAGAAAGACAATTTTTGTGCTGCCTTTCCAGCATGAAATGGTACACCAATGTTGGCAACTTGCTAGCAAACACAGTGGAATATGAACCAAATAAAAAAAAAAAAAAAAAATGTTCCCGGGAATTGGTGGAGGGAAAAAAACAGCTGAATTTTGGACTGGGAGAGAAACACAACTTTAACTGAGTGATGTTCTGTTCAGTATGTATTTAAGCCAATGTTGCCTAACTCTTTTACAATAAAAGTTTTATGAGGTAATAACACTGCATATAAATATTATCTTTACAAGATTTTGTGCTAACCATAACTAACTTAAAGATCCATTTTTTTTATTATTATTATTATATCCAGCCAGGTTTTGCTACTGTCTATTTCTGTCATCTTTTCAGCAAAACATGAAAGGTATTGAAATTGCACAGAGGTACACTGGAAATAGTGCTGACCAGGGTTGGCATGATTGTGACAAAACCATCCCAATGCCCATATTGCGAGGCAGGCGCCAAGAGGCAGCATTATGGCATATTGTGTGTGTTTGTATATAGCTGGCAGTTTGTGTGCACGTGCTGATCTGGGGTTGGTTTAGTAGGATTTGTGTATAAATTACTGTAATTGTTTAATTTAATATATGTGTGTTTATTCATAGATATTCATGTAATGTTCATGCAAATTGGGTCTATCCAACTAGAGGACCATAAATTCAGCCTGTGTCAACACTTCAAAAGTAGCCCAGTTCTGTTGGAAATCATGGACCTGGCAGCCCTGCTGCTGACTGTCTTTGCTTAGTCACTTTGAAAGAGTATAACGCGCTGAATCCTTTCAGCTCTGTTTCTCTTCTTCTGTTCGGATTAGCTGCTTGAGACATATTTACTGCCCCTTGTGACTGAAACGTGAGAATGTCGTGCTTTTCTGGAATTTGTAAAACTCGAATAGCCTAATCAACCACAACTAATATTTCAAGAACTATTTACAGTCACTAGAGAAGAACTAGTGATGAAATACTTACACTTGAAAGGGCTGTGTGCATGTGTGTGTGTGTGTTTCGATGTGAGAGAACTTTTAACTAATAACCTTAGGAGCAAAGAACTATTCTTTAAGCTTACCTAACTTTCTGTGATAGCCAGACGTGGCCTTGGACAGCGTCATTAAAGCCAGCTTCAGCTGCATTTACCTGGTGGGTTCAATAATTATTAACTTAGAGAAAGCTTGGATAAGAGGTGGGAGAGCACTAGGAACTGAGTGCAAAAGAAAGAATGCAGACTGTGGAGGAGAGTGTTGATGTGATGACACAGAGGGAGAAAGAGAGAAAGAAGGGGACAAGAAAAGAGAGCTGTCCTGGAGGCAGAGCAAGTAAATGAGTCATCGAAGTGGATCTGCTATCAGGTCTATTCTAACAGTGCTACAAGTGAATGGATGCCTTAAAGGTTAGGCATAAAATGATTTCTCATTTTGCTGCGATATACCCGCCGGTAGACATTAATGCTTTGGTTATGGACTTGAGTGTAAAAGCTCCTGAGGTAACATGCTGCTTGTCTGCCATAAATATTTCTGGCTGTGTATATGTATATTGTTATTTCAATGAGGCTGCTTTTATGGAGAGGAGTATATTTTTGTGCAAATAGTTAAAGTTGATGTGATGTTGTGTGTCACTTCTATAGCCAGGTAGTCACCCTGTCTACACAAAGCCAACTCCCCTGGTACCTCAGATCACAGCTGAGACTCTGTTCAGCTCTGATCGTCCTGACCCATTTCAATGCACAGACACTCACGCACATGCACCAGCACACACATACACACCATCGACACTTGCAAACAGACCCATGCATTCATATAAAGTAAAACAGCCACACACAAAACACTTACATATGTGCCAAGCTTCATTTCTGCTCTATTGAGTCTGTTCGTGTCACAACTTTGCAGATGTTTTAGCCATGGGGACATGAACACTAAATTTGCAGAAATTCTCTTCCCAGTCGCTTGGTTGGAACAGCGGGTTTTGAAATGATAATGAATCTGTGGGCCAGGATTTCCCACATGGCATCATGTCTAGTGTGGAACCAGAAGAAATAGAATAAGGCAGCTCTGGAAAGCAGCAGCAAAAGATTTTTTTTTATTTTTTATTACCAAATGTAAAAGTCAAATTCTGGCTGAACTAGATAGATAAAACAGCCGGTGTTTCTAAGAATAATAAAATGCTAAAAAGTGTGAATCTGAGGTTAATGTTACTGCTGCAGAGTGCAGATGGCTCTCCGTACAGCTAATTTAGAGTTCAAAGTCTTGCTCTTTCAATCAATAGCTGGAAAGCACAAGCAATAATAAAAACAGAATATATATACTCAAAAAATGTTGGGTGGAATGATGACTCAGTAACAAATGTACAGTCATATGTTGTATTTCATTCCTGCACATTCCAACACATGTAATTTCAGGTGTTGGTTACAGGTGTAATAAACACATGTACCAACTCCCCCACACACACTTACATCATCCAGAAGTTAAAGAGGTTAAAAATCATGCACAAAGACAAGGAGGGAGAGGCAGTGTACAGGTCAGATTCCACAGCAGTATAACAGCAGGTTAACACTGACCGTCCAAACCCAGTGTGTGAATATGACAGTGGAAAGAGGCATATCAGAGAACATGAAGCCAGAAGGTGTGATGCTGCATCCTCTAGCATCGGCAGATGCCCCTGAGCCAGAGCTGATGTGTATCTTTGGGACTGGGGACTTAGGATGCTCTCTGGGCCTGTGTCTGCTCCAGTGTGGCTACAGGGTGGTGTATGGCAGCCGCAGACCTCACAGCTGTGGCCCCTTGCCTCAGGGAGCTCAGATACGCCACATGGCATTATTTTGAACTTAGAGTTTTTGAAATGTAGAAAGATTTCTCAAACAAATTCTGTCCTGTGTTTTGTACAGGTGATGACCCACGCAGAAGCAGCCCGGTCTGCCAGTCTGATCTTTGTTTGTGTTCACAGAGAACACTATGAATTGCTGGAGAAGATGGCACCTCAACTTGAAGGAAAGGTGAGTTTGAGGTCTGATGTTGGAATTAGAAACAAAAAGGTGCACAATATCCTGAGTAGTTACTAACAGTTTCTTACTTGAGTCAAATTTAAATTGAAACTGTACTAAATGTATCAGTAAACAACTACAACAGTTTTCAGATATTTGTTAGTTCCTTCACATCTGTTAATCTACATCTTTACATTTTCATTTGCCAAACGACCTGATAACAATAATTAACATACTGTGAACACATAAGTTGCTATTTTTAATTCCCACATGTGAAAAATAGTAGGAAGAGTTAAAAATATGAATTATTCATGGAATAATCATGTTAATTTCTCAGTGAGAGGACAGAAAAATATCAACTACTGTGTCGTTCATATATTAAAGAAGGTTTTAGTGACACAACATCTAAATCAGTGGTTCCAACCAATTTCATGATCCCTCAAAGCTGTATTGTCAAATTGTGATTTATTGTGTATGCATCTATCTTGTAAGTGTTCCAACCAAAAGTGATTTATTTCTTGTTTTTTTAACAAGAAACAACAACAGCATGATACTAAGTTATATTTCCAAGAACACGCTCAAATATTTGGGCTTTAAAAATGTTGTCTTTGAAATGAAAATGATCAACAATGTTGTAAATGACAATTAATGAGTAATTAATCATAACACATTTATTATTTTGATTCCAGTGTTCCAATGTGTTACCTAATGCAAGTTTATCATGTTAAAAATCTAACTGATGATGTTAGCACAGGCTGAAACCTATTGTGCTGATTAAAGAAGCAATAAATTGGTTGAGTATCTGGAGCATCAGCCTCTGTGGGTTCAATTATAGTCTCAAAATACTTCAAACACACTTGCATCGGTTAACACAATGTGCCATTGTAAGACAGGAGTGATGATGGCTGAAAATGGGCTTTTGTATGCTTATGTAGATATTTCATAAAAACGATTTATGAAAAAACAGTTCTGTTAATCATCATCATTTATAGCATCTCTGATCAATTTAATGTTATAATACTTGAAAACAAATGTAAATTCCTTACACAACAAAGACATTTCAAAGTGCACCAGTGAGGCAGTGGAGGTTTTGTCATTAAGACAATCTTTAGACCTCTGAAGTTTGTCTTGTGAGGACCACTTCATTTGAATGTCTTCCCACACCCCTGCTCAGTGTGCACCTTCACAGTTGGAACCTGCATTGTATAACAGCTATAACAGTTTGTTTTTAAGACATTAGCCACAACACAATTAATAGTTATTTCAAATTTATGCTCTAAAATGTTCCTCAGTAACTGGATTGTTGTAACATATTACATTAAAATCACTGCATACTAGTGTTACTGTAGGTCCATTAATATTAACTTTGCATTGTTTTATGCTTGACAAACTAAAATAGTTATGCTACTTTATAACTCACTGCCAATTAATGTAAAACAACCGATAATAATATTCAGCACATATCAAAAGAACATAGTTACACTGTGGGAATATTAAGATTAAAACATTTCAGCACCACAAGATAAAAACAAAAAACTCAGGAAATTAAAAACACGAGAAATTAAGCAGAACAAAATGCACCTATGTTTTAATTTACTTCAGATAAGAAACATTTGAAATGGAAAATAGAACTCCAAGGAAGGCAAATCGGAGTCTTGCCAAAATTATTAGTAAAAATTGACAGTGGAAAAACAACACTTGCTTCTTTACCATATGTCATCACAGGGCAGTTTAGTTGGTTCTGGACCTTACAGTATTACAGAAAGACACTGAACAACTCCCTCTTGAGCAAGCACTTTACAAAGGCATGAAGGAAAAACTCTTTTAACAGGAAGCACCTTTGACAGAACCAAATTCGAGCCGAGGTCTGTCTGTCTGAAACGGCCGGGCGTGAGAGGAGAGTGGAGAGACAAAAAAAATGAGCATTTGAAAAATAACAAACAGTGATCAGGTTTGTTGGGACGGTAACCACAGATCAAAACCATGCAGCTATGGATCTAGAAATATCTGCAGAATGGTAGAGAGAGAGCGGTTTGAGAGGAGAAAGCACAAAATACAGGAGAACAGGACCAGAAGTTACTGACATGTAGGCGTGACATATGAATGCACAGAAAGTGAGGGGAGTAGATGAGAAGTGTTACACAAAAATGTAATGTTATAACAGTACTACCTTATATGTATTTAAAGCCTCCAACACGTACAGTATTACTCATAAGCAGTAGTGTAATTACCTCAGTGGTCTCTGCTGTTCACACCTTGATCATAATTTCTGAATCACTCACTGAATTATTGTAAAAGGATATGTATGAGATAAAAGAAAACTGCTATAACTACTTTTCTCTCTACTTCATCAATGCCGATGGATTTAATTTTAAGGTGTTGGTGGACCTCAGTAACAACCTGAAGAAAGACATGTACAAGGAAGTCAGTGCTGCCTACTTGCAGATGTAACATACTTAAAAGAAACTAAGTCTCCTATTCATAAATATACTGTGCATGTAAGTCATTCCTTCCTTTCACAGAGGTAGCCTAACCTTTCTCCAAACAAATCTCTATTTGTTGTCAAAAATCTTTTTTTTTTTCAGTTTTTTTTTTTTTTTTTTCAACTTTTCTTTTCC
>VUQI01036230.1:49383-63871 GCA_015106735.1 Paratilapia polleni
CCCCTCCCCCCACAGTCTAAGCTGGGCCACCTGACTCTGTTTATTTGCACTGCACATGGTTACGTTTATGGCTGGAATAAATTCATTCGCACTTCTACGTACAAATGGTACACTCCTCCGGGCTACATGCTCTGTCTGATCGTCCCTTCTGTGGTGCTGGTGCTCAAGCTGCTCCTCCTCCTCTCCTGTGTGGACCGTACCCTCAAGCGCATTCGGCAAGGCTGGGAATGGACCCAGCCAAAGGAGGAGATGGGTGACATCAAGGCCACCAACCTGTGAACTCTGGTTGCTGATGACATGTTATATTATCATTTGTAATTTGTATTTGACAGTCATAAAGTAGTCAAAATGCCATACAATAACCAATGTTTTGATTTTGCACAAAGCATATTTTAGGAGATTAGCTATTAGTTATGTAAAGAAGAAGAAAGAGATTTTTTTCCATGGTCAGTTAGTGTGTGATGTGTCCCTTGATCAGTCAGTACTGCCTACTCTTAACTGTGCAATAGTCAGAGAAAAGTTAGGTTTATGTCAGCCAAATTGACATGTCTCTGTGGATATAAATATTTTTAATGTGCATTTTCTTTGAGCAGTGAAAAAAAACCCCACACATTTCAGATGTTTGTGTTGTATCTTTTTCTCAAAATGTGGTGAAAAATAGATTGCTATCCCCTGCTGAAATCCACTGTTTTGATAAACATAGGCAATAGTTTCTGTATTCCACTCTCCTTTCCCTTCAAGTGGAGCAATTGTATCCCTGAGGTTGCTCTCTTTTCAGGATGTTATTGATCTCTCTGCTTTCTGACACAAGTATCTCACTACCCATACCTGCCTCCCTCTCAAGAGCATGCAGAAGTGTACACTAAGACACACATGCTTATGCACATACACAATGCAAAGGTGAGTAAGTTAATTGTATTTCCACATGCAGATTATAAGAATAAAACACAAGGAGCTTAACTAGGAGGTGGAACAGCAGATTTTGTAGTCGAAAGCAGATTCAGAGCCAACCTTTACTACTGCAGGTCTAGTGCAGTGTTACAGTCACCAGCAAATTTACCAGGCTAAAGCAGGTATGTAGTAATAAAACATACAGGCTGCCCTCAATATACCCACTACCACCGAGGAGTTGCTGAGAGGGCAGATCAAGTCAGATTTGAACAGACGATGAGCAGAGGTGGAAAACTCAATAGTGATGGCTGGTGAACAGGTGCAGTTGGTATGTACAACCGTAATGATGCAGAGACAGAAGAGGAAAGAAGAAGATGGAGTAGCTGTCGCCATGACAGATTCTGGTGCTATATAAGGAATATGCAGTGCCTCTTTTGCCTAAAGCAGAACATTTAGGCAGCGACATCCTGTTATCTAGCATCTAACAGCATTATCTGCATACACAATCTGTAATCCCTCACATCCTCTCCTATTGTATTAGTCTCCTATTACCAATGAACTGATTTTACCAAACTGCCTGCTGTTCCTGTGTATTAGTGTGTGTGTGTGTGTGTGTGTGTGTGTTGGTGTGTGAGATATTCCATTATTCTAGTATTGCCCCTGGAAAGAATTAAGATGTAGCAACATGCAGAACAGAAAAGCTGTGAAACAAGCAAGCTTACATAATTCATTCCCTCTCATCTTTAATTTTACACACCTAGACAACCCTGAAACCTATAACTTTATTTGTGTATTGCCTTGAAGGTTTAAATCTGTGTGAGTGTAAATAAGCTGCAGAAATTGTGGGCTAATACACCAATCACTGACATTCAAGCTCCACTTGTGAAAAGTACAATTGGATGTTAAATTAAAAAGGTGTATAACAAAATAAGAAATTCAGAAATGTAAATGATCTGTCCTGGAAATGTTACAGTGAGTAAAATGCATTTAATTTTAAAATGATTGTTTATTTTTGAGAGTTGTTCTGTAAAGGAATTTTTTTTTTTTGGGGTTAGTCATTAGGTTTTTTGTTTTTTTTTAAATCTTCATTATAATCATTTCTGAAAATGACACATCCTGAGAAAAGGACTATCATCAAACACTCAGCCATCGTTATCATTAATTTCACATTCACATAAATAAATTAGAATTATGAAATTAGTTTGCACAGAAGTGTGAGGTACAGACACTTTTAATTTTGACTTACAGGAGAGGAAATATTGACAGAGGTGATGTTGACACAGATAAAGTGTGAGATGTGTCTTTGAATTATAGGATTTCAAGCTATTTTTGAGTACTAATGTACTAAAGGGCTGGGGCCTCTAATGATAAAATATCTCAGAAAAGAGTGAAACTGTAAAACCAAAATATACTGGTAAAGGTTTGGAAAGGAAAAAAAAAAAAGAAAACATTCCTTGCATGTATGCAGCAGCTGTGATACTAGCGTGCTAACAGGCTAAACAACATTAGTTAAAATGGCCAGACAAAAGGTCATGTTGTAGCATCAGCTCTGCTGTGTAAAAAGGTGTCTGAAATCACGAACTTTACAGATAAAAGTCTTTGGTCTTTTTTGTGAAGTGAAAAATATTCTAAACCGAGATGCATGTGAATTATGCCCAGTGACTTATGCCTAATTTTTGTTTTTATCTCTAACTTTGATAGTAGGCATATGTGTTTTGAGCCTTTCTGACAGTGTGGAGAAAAGGTCGTAAAAGATTGTGTTGTTCTTTTTTCTTATTTTGTCTTGTCTCACATGGTTTCTTTCAGAGAAATCGAAGGCTTTGAAGACATTTAACATTCAGAAAAAGGTCTTTAGAAGTATTCACAAAACACAGTCCTTAAAGAAGAATCTACCAATGTTTCTTGTTTTTTTCCACTCAAAATGTTTTTTTATTTTGCCTTTTCAGTGTTTCTGCCTTATCTGAACTCTTAAATTTTAAGGTCTTTGGGTTCAATAAAAAAAAAAATCAGTGTTGTTTAAAACAAGTTCTTTCTCCATATGTTAAATTCACATTTTTTTCCATACAAACCAGGCAGCCCAACTAGGTAAACGTCAGGATTGCACTGAAGACTTATATTTTCAGCACAGCATGGGGTCCTTTCACCGTGGCCCAGGACATCAATGGGGAAATGGTACCTCAAGCAAAAGTGTTTTCCATTGTCTGGAGGATTGGACCTTTAGAAATTCTCATCTCTCTCACTCAGTTGAGGTAACAGTTGCCCTCTGTTACATCAGGAAGCAGCTAGCCTATCACAAGGGGCTTTTTCGGAGTTCTCACACAGCACATAATGCTTAATTGATTCAGCACGAATGTCAAAAGTGAGGTGTTTAAAGTGAGTAGTGTTACTGCTGCAGCTCCTGTCTTGCAGCCTAATTTATTGTGGAGGCCCCTGGAGGTTTGCAAGTAGGCTACAGCATCACCAGTGCCATGGTTTGAGCAAATGTTGCAATTCCTTCAGAGAAGAGCTCAACCTGGGCAAAACAATGTGATGATGAATAACTAGTTGTTCCACTTGCCAGATGGTTCTTGAACGTGGCACCGACCTGCAGACTTCTGTATTCAGCTCAGTACTGACTCAAAGATTCACAACAGCATGTACTAAGAAAAAACCACCCAAATGTAATCATAAAGGAAGGATGAGGAGGTATAAGCAGGGTGTCTTTAACTGAGTAAATCTTCTTAAATATTTACACAAGCTTGCATTTTGCAATAATAAGCACTGTAGGTGTTAGATTTATTTTTTCCACTTTACCTGCTATCTTTCTTGGTAAGCCCTGCCAAGTAGTTTCTCAGGTTTAGAAATCACTAGTTTTCGGTCTTGCTTGTTTAAAGTAATACCAAGCATTTACATCTAAAAAGGCTTAAAAACAGAATCATTAAAGTTGAATTAAGAGGCCGTAAAAGAGGAGAAATATAGAATAATTACAAGCTGCTAAGTTTAATATCCAGGCATTGAACTGAAGTAACATTGGTTCTGATATGAACCATTAAATCATAGAGCATTAGATGGATTAATGGTTGTAAAAATGTAGGTGAAAAATTGAATTTAGTTTTGTGACATATAGGAAATTCTTTTTACATACTGAAGTGCTACCTTTCCTCAGGTTTTGTCCTACTTTGAGCCTAAGATGAGCTTGGCAGTTTTACAGTGAATAAATCAACAAGACGTCATATGCACAGTCATGCAGGAGCCAAAGTATACTTCTGCTGTCTTCAAGGGCTACAATCATAAAGATAACATACAGCAGAATTTACTCACATTTAGATGAATGTGTGGAGATGAGCTCCACAAGGGGGCCAAGAGCTGAGTCAGGCTTCATAAACATGGATGATAACACATAAAAGCGAGCTGAATTACTGTCAAGGGTCAAAAAAGTCCAGGGAACCCCTGGCTTATACTGAGTATTATAAATGGTTTGTCAGTATAGTCATAAAAGACACTGGACATGAGACTAGACTGCAGTTCAAAAATGTTGTTTTTAATGAATTGTGAAGAAGAACATTAGAGGAACAAAATGACACATAATTTCATATCGCAATGATTCACAGCAACAAGACAATCTGGCAGGGAACAGAGGGAAGAGTATTTATACTGAGGAGACTAATTGGATTATTGGTGACAGGTGGTGGATGTAAACAGAAACCCAAAACCATCACACATATACTAATTAATTAATTAACATAGTTTTTATCGATTATTCTGATTTGACCTAAAGTTTCTTTGTAAAATTTTGCTTTTTTTTGATAGAAATTCAAATTGATCAAAGCCACTACCCTCCCCAAAGACTAGCTGCAGATGTTTTAAAGATTCTTCTTAATGACTTGAAGTCTTTATAGTGTGATTTTAGTGACAAGTCATTTGTTTATTTTCTATTAGTACTGTACTTGTGGCATGGAACTCTAGCACCCTCCTGTTTATCTCGTTCCCTGGAGTGAAGTTAA
Source organism: Paratilapia polleni (assembly GCA_015106735.1). Classification (NCBI taxonomy): domain Eukaryota; kingdom Metazoa; phylum Chordata; class Actinopteri; order Cichliformes; family Cichlidae; genus Paratilapia; species Paratilapia polleni. Next base: position 54,258 of record VUQI01036230.1, read on the forward strand.
GCTCATCTATGTAGTGCTGGATCTCACAGGGAGAAAGGACATAGTTCCACATGTGGACATTGGACATCATCCCAACAGAAGACTGACTGACTTCAAATTTTCCACAATGGGAATCCTGCTCCTGTATAAATTGCAGAGAGTTGGGATGAGTAGAAATCACAGAGATATATTCATACAATAAATGAATCCCTGGAAAGTATAAATTTATCTGTCCTAAGATAACAATTGGTTAGCCACAGCTGCACCAGTCCAGATTCAGCATCCCAAGTGGAACAAATAGAGTGCCATGTATTCAGAATGTAGTCCTAGCCTCTAAATGTTCTCTGTTGTCCCTGACATAGACGTCAATCACATCACTTGCCACTTCCTTGAATATCAGGAAGCCACTGTGAAAAGAGGGTGCGGAGAGAGAAAAAAGGTTGTGGTGCCTGCTGAGGTCTGTAATGGACCTGTGAATAATGGTAAGACAGAATTATCATGCAGGACATGATGCTGTCATAATCATATACAGCTGGTTTCATCAGACATTTTGCTTTTTTAAAAACAACCTGAAACAGACAATGTGAAACTCGAACTGGATGTATTCAGCCTCACATTAGCTGTGCTGGTTTCATTTTGCCAGATAGATCTACGACAAAAGGGAACAAGTAGGGCCAGATCAAGTCCTGACTAAAAAAAAACAATCAAAATCTGATGCCATACTGTACATGTCAATACTGCTCACAGTGTAGCCCTTATATAACTGAAGACAGAGAAGCACAGTTTGATGAAGCTGATTGAACAAGGTTGATATCCCATTTAACTTTTTTAAAATATATGAAGCTATAAGAAATCTATAATAAAAGTTATTTTTAAGACTAATATATCTTTATTGTAAGATTTCCTTTTGATTTACCCTTATGAATAAGAATATACATGTATTACCTTGAGATGTTGCAGCACATGCTGTCAAATTGTGATGCCATATTAATTGTTAATAAAAACAGAATGCAGTGATTTGGGAATCATGAAAATCCTACATCTAATTTAAAATACTACAGTCTTTAGCAAAGTGTCTTACCCCTCATCATCTTCTTCTGAAAGACTCAATGTCTTTTGAAAGAGTCATCCTCTCAGAGATGCTCTTTTTTAAAAGTGAACCATGTTAATTATTATAGACATGACCTACCAGGTGTTTTTAAACATGCATAACTTTTCCAGTCTTTAGTTATCCATGCCCCATCTTGTTTAAAAACCTTTGCTTGCATCACACTCAAAATGGGCCAACATTTTTCAAAATACATTAAATTTTCTCAGTTTCAGCATCTGATGATGTCGTTGTACTATTTTCCATCAAGTAAAGAGCCACATTTCAAATAGAAAGCCAACTTCTTTTGGAAGCAATGTTGTAAAATACAGAAAAACAAGAAACTAAAAGAAATCTGTGCAGATGGGCCTGAACAAAAGGTACAAACTACCCAATCATTCTTCGTCAAGCTTATGAATAGAGAAAGCCATTAAAAATGTACTTGGCGAGATCTTAAAAATCTGTTACATAATACTTGTCTACAATACAACAAACTGCAGCGTCTTACAAAGGACTTCATTTTCAGATTATATATTTCATATGTAACCCCAAAAAACTGAAGAACCTAATGAACTTACTACATGTAGCTATCAATACTATAACTTGCATTGGGCTAATACAATATATACAATTCAGAAGGCTAAAAAAGTGCAGTCACCTTAACTTATTTTCTTTTCCATTAGACAACAAGATCTTGTCTTCAAGTCTTTACCAAGATCGCATTGCAACAATGAACTGGAATTTTGAGTTTTATGCCCTCACAGCTTCCTCATTCTGGTTGGAGTCAACGTACATTTCGGCTGGTGAAAATTCAGAATTACACCATATCCTACTAAATAACACAATATCAACAGGGGTTTCACTACTTTATTGTAAACATGACCATGTTAACAACAATGAACATTAAAAGTCATGCTTGTGTTAAAATATTGCCTTCTTATTTTCTAATGTATTTTAATGAAGTCACTGAGAGTGAGAAGATGTGCTGTAGACTCTCAGTGCTGTCTTTTCAGACAACACAAATTCAGTTGGAGAACTTAGTTAGCATAAAATAAAAATTCAAGTGATAACAAATTTAATAATGTAGCTGATAAAGCACTTAAAAGTTAAACAAGGAAATAAATAAATTAGAGCTTATGTAATTAAAAAAGGATAAACACACACTTCCGTTTTTCATTAACTTGAAGAATGAAGGCCTACAACTGACTCTATTCTTTTCCCCAGAAAAGTGCACTCACTAAGTAGGTTGAAGTCCTAGTTACATGATACTTCACAATAAAGCAGACAACAACAGCTGACAAAGAGTTTCTTTTTAAAATTCATGTGTAAATGAAGAAACTGGTAAACCTGTTACATGTCAGCGCTGTTACATGCCTTGGACTGATAGGACATACAATATCATATGGATGGAAAAGAAACCCCTCACTGTTTCCTCATTAAAAAAAAAAAAAAAATTTGAAATAAATGATACTTCCATTTGAATGCCACCCATTTAACAAATACAACCAAAGATTAGGATCATGCTTCAGTTAAAATATCGTCCTCTGGTTTTAGAGATTGTCTTCATGGTGCAGAGTTGTTACTGACATCAGAAAGCAAAGATAGTTTTCAACCTAACACTCTGATGAACCTGCTGCCTGCACCTCATTGAAAAGCTATAGCACTCACTTTCACTTATCAGGCCTTTTTGATAGTCAGCATGCCAGTACTTGTTTATTTAATCAAAACTCATGAGATTTAGAATATCTTTTGCGAGATTGTCCTGAGCCACGGTAGGCAGCATTACCCGTGCACGCTTTTTGATGGTAAAAGAGACAGCATTTCCCGCTTTTTTCCTTCACTGTCTTTCTTCTTACCTTTTTGCCAGTAAAACTTAAATAAAGGTTGGTTACATATGATAAGCAGCTGTCAGTTGTCTGATATGTCCATTGCTCTTGATCAGCAAAAATGGCTTGCCGAAGCACAACATCAAGGGCCTATTTGTACTGTCACGTCTTCAGAGCACTTCTGTGATGTGACTGTCATGGAGAACACAATCATGAGCCGGAGAGATGAACCCTGGAGAGGGATCAGACTGAAATGACTAGGCAGAGCACACTGAACTCAGCAGGAAAAAACTCCCCAAGTTTGACTTCCAGACAGGATGAGATGTAGTTGAGAGGCAAGAAGAGTGAGAAAGAAACAGAGTAAAACTTTTGAATCACACTATAGTTTGAAGAACATTTACCAGCTTTTACACTGAGCTTTGAAACGGATTTTATATATGATGGGAAATAGTAAATGCTGTACTGTTTTAATAAACTATAATGTCAGTGTGTTAACACTAAAAGGAGTATTTTAATTCTGTGTTTCTCAACAAGAGAATGCAGAAGAACAGGTGCGACTGGTCCTCAGGTATTCATATGTAGCAGCATCTTTGTGGATGTCTGTATCTGTGTTTAACTGAAGGTACAAGCCAAAGGCCATATAAGCTGTGAAATATAATTAAACCTCAGTTACATTTTTTTTCTGTGATTCTCTGTTCTGAGTTAAAGAAGTTAAAGGCCAATTTGCCCATTAAAGAGTTGTAAATTGCTCATTTCAAGCCCCTGTTGATGAGGAGGTGCAAGCGATTTCTTCGTAACAGATGCCCCCCAAATTGACAGATAAGATTGCAACACAGACCAATAGAGGGCTCTGTGGTGCCTATTCTATATTTTAAAAAAAATGTTTTAACTGATAAGATATCTTGCCATTGTTTAAAATATGCAATATACTATCCTACTATACTACTCTTTTCTAACTACCAAAGAAAAGTTGCACATTTTTCCAAAACAGTTTGAATGTGCACCAGAGTTTAATGGCTTCATCTTTTGCCCATGCTCTACTTCTCGACCAAGTTTTAGGAAATTTAGCCTAGCTTTTTTGTAATCCTGCTGAAAGACAGAAAGACAAGCAGACAAAAACATAACCTCCCCCAAGGCTCTTTGGCAGAGATAAAAAGGACTTTGGTATATTGTTTTTGACAGTGATGATTGTGGGAAGCGAAGAACTAACTGTATATTTGTAAATAATTTCTTATCAAAAAAGATTCTTAACACAGGAGGGCATATTTGATTCTCACAAATGCTATCACAAAGTAAAGAAAGACTCTAATAATACTGAGCTAGCAGTGGGAAGACTGGTATTTCACTAACAAGAACCACAACCTCATAATGAAGATGACCAAGGCTACATTTTGTAGAAGTCCTCACTGAGGATCACTGACAGCTCCTGGGCCTGGCATATAACACCAATACCTATGAGAGAGAATGACAAACCGACAAAGAAGGAGGGAGCAAATAAATAAGGGAACAAATAGGTATGTAGGCATTTACATGTATATGACAGGAAAGGGAGTGTACTTGATGTGAAATTACAGACATAAAGAGGGAATAGCATGACATGCAAGTTACACTCTGAGAAGTTTGCTATAAAGCAGCAGTTGTAGGTGCAACAGTGGATGGCACTAGACAATGACCTGCATAAAGAGCCTTAGGCAACTGTCAGAGTGACAGAATTGACCTTGTAACCACTGAGCTGCTGTACAGAAATTTGGCAATGAAAAACATAAAATTTAAAAGCCTGTCAGTAAAACCACAAGCCATGAGGGTGATGATATGGTGAACAAAATATTAATTATACCAATTATCTTGATAATAATGTTCTTCAGATAGTGTAATGATTTCAGTCCACATTAGTGTTTTCCTCCTGTGAAGAAAGGCAGACTTACTCTATGTCTGCAAAAGTCTGGTGAATTACATTTAAAACCAAGAAACATTTTTAGGTATGGTAAAACTGATGAATGACAAAAATTCTAAGCACTAGTTTGTGCAGTGTAAAACTAATTGGTTTGTATGAGTGGTTATTGCATGAGGCATGTTGCAGGGTTTTTTTTTAGTCCTTGACACACAGAGGAATAAGGCCAGGCCAAGAATTCTATCATAATAAGTGTCTACAACTAATTTTTAACTACAGATGAATCCAGAATGTATAAGTAGCCTATCTGACATTAATAAATGGATAATTAAACATTAATTAATGTTTCAGAGAACAGGGTGAGTGCATTTTTTTAGGTTTTACAGGACTCCGTTTTGGAGAAAAACATCTAGTATCAAACAAGATCATGTCCTGTTTTGCCAAAGACATGAAAACAGCCATAATGTTTAATTATATTTTATTGAAAGTGAAAATGGCAAGAACATTCTGGAACTGTTGAGACTGCCCTCACTGCTATATTATAAAAAACTTCATGACTACTATTTATACTTATAAATATTAATGCAATATTAATTAACACTTAGAGCACAAAAGTTGCTAATTGCAAACTAGTCTGTGCATCCAAAACAGTGGTAGGAAACCTTGTGTGTCTGGGACTTGCATGTATTTCCAGCACTCACTGAAACAGCAGCTCAGGTGACTTTATAATCTTATGACCCCTCAACCCCTCTTTTGATCTCTGTTTTAATCTCATTTAGCTCAGATTAAATGGATTCTAATTTGTTTTTTGTTTGTTTTTCTGGAGGAAGCCAGAGTACTCTGAGGAAACCCACTTCAGGTACACCGGAGTTGGTTAGACACTCCACACAGAAAGGCCCCAGCCAGGATTTGAACCAGTAACCTTTGTGCTGTGAGGTGACAGTGCTAACCATTGCACCACCATGTTTACCTATTTCAGATCTTGTGTCCATGTCAAGGTGCCATCTCCCAAGGCACCCTCTGACTTCTGTATGACCTGTGGTCCTTATGTGCACCATATATTATCACTCCTACACTGTTTTACTATTACACTCTTTGGAGATTCCCCCATGATTCTTTAAAGACTAGCAGGTGCCTGTCTCTGCAATGTGGTGGGAACACAGACAGTTCTCATGACAATGTCAAGGCCCCCCTTGACCTCTGTCACCACTGTCCCATAAAAAAAATACACACAGACATGGCATGTACACTTTGACAGTTTCAAGATTCCCTAAAACCACCATTTTCCTTTATATGACCCACACTGGTGGATTTAAAATTCATCTGAATAGATACAGTCAAGTTTGACCCGGAAAAGCCTCAGTGTATAAAAATTTGTAGCACCTGTATAACAGCATAACAAATTTAAAATATTACCATTTTTGTGTATTTTGGGCCATTTTTGGAAAAAACATCAAATTTCAGGCTAAAAGAATAAAATTTAGGGTATTTCTGCTGCTGTCAACTGTCAAATTTGACCCAAACAGTATGTAAGGGTTAAACTAAGTGAAAAGTGAGGATAGTTTCATGTAAGGTAGGTCTAAGGTATGAATTAATAATAAAAGGTAAGACAAAATTATTGGTCTGTGGTTTTAGATTTAAATCCTAAATGTAAATGTCATTTATTAAAACAGAAGAACCCTCTAACAGCACCACAAACTATCATGCCCATATTCTTATTTGTCTTTGAAATATTTCTTAGACCTACTGTTATTGACAACATAACATTATCTGTCAACAACAATTTTATTTTTCTATAAACATTAATATATGATCCTAAAACAGGACATCTAATTGTACTTGCTGACCTTATATCAAATTTACACATTCTAACAGCAATTGTTCTGTTTTTATATTTATTATTTACTTGTTCTAAGACTGTTAAACACCACTGAGGCTGCAGCTGAAAAGAGTAAAAAATGAAAACATTAATTTTATAAAATTCTTGATATAATCCATCAGATTCTCCCATGTCTTAATGATAGAGTTACTAATAAGTCTGTAAACTTACAAAATTGGCATTTTTGCCAACTTTCTTTCCTGGCTTCAAATAGGCTAATCTTTATTAATTAAGTAGGTCTTTACTGGTCTTACTGACCAAAGCATTTAACGCACATACATTCCTACAGTGCTTTCAGTACTAAACTACTGTATTGTGCTTTTCCTCTCACACACACTCTGCAGCAGCTGTGTTACTTGTATAATGTGTGTAACCTTGTCATATTTTTCTAATCTTATACTTTTATCCTCTTTTTAAAATCAGCATCTGTGCTGCCAGTACATTTATCCATATTGTGATCAGTCAGATGCTGCCAGCACCTTCCCTTTCATGTGACCACGCAGGGGAAACCTTGGGTTAACTTATCAAATTGGTAACCAGCTTCATGTGACTGCTTATCCTGACTGTAGATGTTAGGATAAGTGAAGCCAGATGACGGAAAGATACCCTGGGTATGTTGAACTCGTTTTGTAGTACTTTTTGTAGTAGGGCCCTGATTACTGTTTGGATGTTTCTAACAGATAACAGCATAACAGTTATCGGTTTTTTGTTTTACTCAGTGTTGTGCTGCCTGTGAGATGTCACACAGGGCACCTGCTTCAGTGCTGCTTCCATATCCACTCTCTGCAGGTATCTATTTATAGAGATTAGTGCAAATGCTAATACTAGGGTGCAAAGGGTGCTCACACCCTCACTCAACACACATGAAAAAACAAGGCTAAACTGAATTAAGCACGCAAGTTGTCAATAATTGATTTCTTTTTCACATGGTCGTATTTAGCTTACTTCTAGCTCCAAAAAAAATTACAGATGAATAGACTTTAATGACTTCATAGCTGTTTACATGCAAATGCACATAAATGTATGTGTGACACAATCGAAAAGTTTGCAATTCCATCCATAAAGTGCAGAATACCTTTTTTTTTAATTTGGCTGATTTCCCCTCAAGTTTGTCTCCTTGTGGACCTCTGCAGCACTCCCAGCACTCTCGCTTTATTTGTATTACGGGAGGTCTTATTTTGACCTATTTCATGAACACCTTTGCAATTTTGACCCTGGTGTTGAAGATCATTACTGATGTCGAGAGCTTGGTCTCCATGTATGACCCAGAGACCAAATAACAGCCTTCAGTGGAAGAGCCCACAGTCCAAAGGCCGCATCGGGTGAGGAGGATTCTTGTTATTTTCTTCAACATTCACAGGGTTATGCAACATCTATTTGCCAGATTGTCAACATGGAGCTCTACTATGACAACGAGTCTCAAGTGTCTGAGAACTCTACAAATAACCTGAATTGTGACATGAGCTCACAGTAGCTCACCATGCTTTGAAAAGGCAGGAAGTTTTTTTCCCCAGTTTTTTTTTCTTTTCTGTAGAACATTAGGAGAACCTCATATATACAATACCAAAATTAATCAAATGATTGAGTTGCAGTAAAGGAAAGAGAGGAGTCTAGTGTTACAAGAGAATACATTCAGCACCTTTTTTGCCCAAAGCACAATATTTAGCCAGAGAGCTTGTGTTATCTAGCATCTAACAATATTATCTACACACACAATTTACAATTTACACCACCTTGGGTTGAATTATTCTTATTATTGATTTCAGCCTATTTCCTGGGTACACTAGTGTGTGTGTGTGTGTGTGTGTGTGTGTGTAAATGAGATATTAGAGTATTCCAATATTTCCCTGTGAAAGAATAATTGCAAAATATGGCAAAAAAAGCTAGCTTATGCTCATCATTTCCACTCATGTTTTAATTTCACACATCTAGACTGTCATAACCAGGAGGTTGGAAGGGACTCAAACACTGGACTCGAGGAAAAAGTTTAGGTGATTTATTTACAGTGAATAATGTTCACAGAAAAAAATAAAAGCAGAAGTGAATGGTAGCGGGAGCCAAGGCTAGGGTGCAGGTAAGTCCACAGATTCTTGCAAACAGATCTCTCTCCAACAACTTTTGGAAAGCCAGGGTTTTCTGCACAGATGAGAGGAAGATTAGTCCAGAGCAAAATCAAAGTTCAATCTCAAGCACACAAAGCAAGAAGGAGCCAAACCACACTACCGCTGCTAGTGTAACGATCTGGCGTTGGCTGGTGGATTTCTTCAGCCTTAAGTAGGGAAAAACAGATGAGCAATGATTTTCAGGTGAGGGTGATGATTGCTTCCAGGTGCACGAGTCAGAGGGCGGGACTCCCTACAGAATCCCAGCCCCTGAAAACAAAACAGAATTAATCACACCCATTCACACATACACACATAGAGGAGAGAAAGATAGAATCTAAAAGGAGAGAGAAAGATAGAAGATGGAGCCTCCCGGCGACCCACCAGGCTTGTCAGGATGCCACTGATGGAACTCCCGGACCGTGGAAGCACCCAGGATAGCTGAACGCGGCACCCAGGAGCGTTCTTCTGGGCCATAACCCTCCCAGTCAATGAGGTACTGAAGGCCCCTCCCACGCCGCCGAACGTCCATCAGCCGCCTAATAGAATATCCCGGCAGGCCATCGATGATACGGGCGGGAGGAGGGGGGTTGGAAGGAGGGCATAGAGGACTGGACCGGACAGGCTTCAACTGGGACATGTGGAACGCATTATGGATCTTCATGTTCCAGGGGAGTTTGAGCAGAACCGACATAGGATTGACCAAAACCTCAACCTCAAAAGGTCCAATGAAGCTGGGGGACAGTTTCTTTGACTCAGTTTGTAATGGGATATTTTTGGATGACAACCAGACTTTCTGACCTGGACTGTAGCTTGGAGCTGGAATGGGGCGATCAGCCAGACGCTGATT
>VUQI01036233.1:2944-15476 GCA_015106735.1 Paratilapia polleni
AATAAAAAAAAAAAAAAAATGCAAAAAAAAAAAAAAAAAAAAAAAAAAAAGTACACTCTCTTTCAATTCTAAGATTATACATATCAGAACATCATGAAAAATCATCTGGTCCTTAGCAGGTCTTAAAATTAGGTAAATACAACCTCAGATGAACTACAAAACATGACATGCTAGACTATATTTATTTAACAAAAATTAAGCCAAAATGCAGAAACAGTGTGTGAAAATCTAAGTACGCCCCATGATTCAGTAGCTTGTAGAACCACTTTTAGCAGCAAGTAATTGTTTTCTGTATGATTTTATCAGTCCCTCACATTGTTGTGGAAGAATTTTGACCCACTCTTCTTTACAATGTTGCTTCAGTTCACTGAGGTTTGTGGGGATTTGTTTATGTACAGTTCTCTTAAGGTCTTGCCACAGCATTTCAATCAGGTTGAGGTCTGGACTTTGACTGGGCCATTGCAGCACCTTGATTCTTTTCTTTATTAGCTAAGGTGCCTGGGTCCTATGGCTGTACAACAAGCCCAAATCATAACCCTTGCACCACCATGCTTGACAGTTGGTATCAGGTGTTTGGTTTTTGTCATACTTGCTCAGTCTTTTTCTATTTGTACTGTCATAAACTTTAAAATGTAACATGCTAACTGAGGCCTAGAGTCTGAGATGTAGCTCGTGGGGTTTTTTTTGTTGTTGTTGTTTTTTTGTTTTTTTGCAGTTCCTCTGAGCAGTGCACGGTCTGACCTTGCGGGGAATTTTCTGGGATGTCCACTCCTGGGAAGACTGGCAACTGTTTTAAATGTCTCCTACTTGGGAATGTTTCTCATGGTAGAATGATGGACTTCAAATTACTTGGAAATGGTCTTCCCTTCCCAGACTGATGGGCAGCAACAATTTTCTTCTTTAACATCATTGCTAATGCCTTTCCTCCTTGGCATTATGTTACACAAACCTGAATGCTCTAGACCTGCAAACTGCCAAACCTCTGTTTTTATAGAGGTGGTCACACTTGCTGAAGATCAGTTAATCAAGTGCATTTGATTATCAGCACCTGGCTGCTACTTTCCCTCTTAATTCCTGTGGAAGCAGTAAGGGTGTACTTGTTTTTCACACACTGCTTCGGTATTTTACCTTAGTTTTTGTGTAATATGTCATGTGTTGTTGTATTTAGGTTGTATATTACCTAAGGTTGTATTTAGCTAAGTTTAAGACCTGGTAAGGACCAGATAAAACACATAAAACCTTAAAATTGAAAGAGGGTGTACCTTCTTATTAGCACAACTGTACAGTTGTTCAAATACTTAAAGACAGGACCCAACTGCATATGCAAATTTTGACCAGCTTAAATTCCTACAACCATGCAATTTAATTTTGAAAATATGTTTGGGTGCAGGTTAATCAATAAAAATTAAAAATTAAAAAAAATTATTATTCAGTAATCTAACAAAAATCATCACATCACAAATGCTGTTCATATTCCTACTGTAGTCAGTGGTAGAGACAGTGTTTGCTATGGTTCCAAAATGTCTGAATATCCTCCTGCATCACAACAATGCCAGTATTAACATCCCCCAACAACATGCAATCACAGAAACAAAACATCCACATTACCGCCTACATGAGGAAACAGGTGACACAGCACACAAAACTATAACCAGCAAACCTACAGACTTGGCCCCAAGCAGTGGCTGACTCAAGATAATCTGGAATGGCCTTGAAGAAAGTGAATGTTTATCATTTCCACAGATCTTCATAAAGTAATCACAATGATTTATTAGAATGAGATACAGTGTTTTGAGAATTTATAACATAATTACCCTCAAACCATCTCCAAATATTTCCCAGTCAGTTATCAAGCAACTCAACATTATCTAAATTGTACCTGATTTGTTCTGTATTTTCAAGAAGTTACACTTTAATAAGTTGAAAATAAGACTATTTTTGTTGTTGGGGAAAACTAAATGATTTTTTAAACGAATTCTGCAGTTCCCCTGTCTAATGCCATTTTTCAGGGTTTGTTTTAAGAGCAATTGATTAGAAATTAATTAGGCACTCCGGAAATGCACGGTGACTTTCTAATTCTAAACTGCTAATACAAAAAACAATTTCTAATAAAGCAAGAAGACTAAATGATACATATATACACAGGAGGGAAAATACTGTGTTTACTACCATGCAGCCCATAATAACTGTTGCTGTCCCTTTATTGCAGCCCATCGTGTGACATTTGTGTTTTGACGGAGTACACCAAAGCCTGCTGCCTGGGTAATCCTAGATTTCCTATGGCACAGCTCTCAGCTTAGCAGAGGGCTTGACTAATAGCTTTCTTTTCAAATGATCGCTTTGCTACACGACTTCAGAAGAAGGCAGCAAGCGTGAAATTCAATTATGGCGCACACGCTCCGCAGCCCCATCCAGAGCTGTCCACTTTAATCCCCCCATTTGCCCTCAAGGATTTTCAACCTCTTTCAGATGGACCTCTTCTCCACGTTCTCTGCAGTACTTGTATTGGCCCTCTGTGTGCCCTGTACAGCTTTTATTTCCCTTCTTGCTTTGGCCTTACTGTGGCCTGCCTCTAACTTTAGAACTCCCCGCCTGACTCTTACCTTCCCTGACCTTTGGCTAGTACATCCCTCTTGCTGACCCTTTCCCTCCTAATCCCTCTTCAGTTTTACTGTTTCATTGTTAAACAATGATGAGAATGCCCTCTCAAGAAAAATGACAGGATCAGTCATCTGTGCAAATATCTAAATTTGATTTAGACTTAATATTCCCTGTCAAGAACTTCTAAGGGCCGTGGAAATTATGACTCAGCTGTCAGAAGTAAAAACACAAGTGGTGTGATTTCATACACCCAAAAAACATTGTAAGAAGGGGATCAGGGTGGATGGATGTTTCAACAAAACAGTGGACTTCGACATGGGAGACTGCTGTTTGTTTCCTGTTTCCTACCAATGGTCAACATTTCATCCTCGACCAATCTCTAATCCCAGCCAAGAAGTTATTCTTTCAACCATGAAGACTGAAGTCCCCCAACCTTAATGAACCTGCTGTTTTTAACCCAAACCACAATTTTCCCTAACCCCAACAAGATGCTCCCAAGCCTAAATGAATCTTAACATTGTGTTGAAAAATCAGGGGGGAAAAAGGCAGTGACAGTGAACAATGCTATACTGCCAAAAGGAGTGCAGGGTAAGAAATCATACTGTTGACTTAAAATGGATTTAAAAGCATCAGTGACAATTTGATTGGAACTTATTGCTTACTGAGTGGAAGTTGCTGAATTTTAAAAAGGCAAACCTTTGATTGTGTTTGAAATAGTACCTATCAATACAGGTGATATACTCAAATAAATGACAGATGAAGATGAAATGCACCAGTGGTTCATGTACCAATGAACCAAAAATAATACATTTATAGAACCTTTAAATCCATAATTAGAATTGGAGAATCACGATTAGATGTCAGTGATTAGAACCTTCTAAAGCTGCGTCCACCCAGGAAGCCATTCGCCCGTCATGCATCACATTGAAGCTGATGGTTGGTCGCTAGTGGACGTTCTAGGCTTTGGTTACCTAGGTAACTTTCTAGTGTATTTACTACCCGGTCATATGTGAGTCATTAGTATCCTGCGCTCTCATTGGTGGTCACTTCAAATGCTCACCGTGAAGTCATAGACAGTAAAAAACACAGATGCAGCTTCCTGGTTGAAAAAAATGAAGCCAATGTGGAAGTGCCTAAAAACCTGCATTCTATCTGAAGGCCACCAGATGGTGATAGCTGTGGTTGCAAAAAGACAGCGGGTCCTATAGAAGTCTATGAGAAAAAGGCTTTCTTTCTTGACCTCTGTAAATACTTTGCTGCTGAGTTCATGGTCTTAGTCACTCATTTTAGGTCATACTGAATAAAAACTTTATCCATTTTGTAAATCTTGGTTATACCATATTTCAAAAAGGAGGATTGGCCGTGTTATTGGCTAATGACTTGTCAATCACAAGGCGTCAGCCAATGAGCAAGCAGTTTCAGTTAGACCCACCCCTTCTCGTCACATCCAGTTTCTTGCAACCTAGAGGGTGATGACGAAAAGGCTTCAAAATGGGAGTTCAAAAACCAACTGTGATGTCACGGTACCTACGTCCATCTTTTATACTGTCTATGCTTCAAGTTGAGAAAACTTTATCTCCGGTCCCGCTCACTTCGTGTCGCCAGAATTTTTTCACAGATAGTTGCTTGAAGTCGCAGAATGTCATTGACTTTCTGTGTTCTCTGGTTGCTACATCACTACTTGTCGCTTCCTGTGTGGGCATAGCTTTAAGGAGTGGTGAGTAGAAAATGACTCACTGCTGTCCTATTTGCTATTAAAGCACTGTGTCATCATTCCAACATTTAAAGAGTCTGGCAAGGAATTTAATGTCTCCAAATTCTTGAAATTAATCATTCCACTGTAAAGCAGTGTACAGACAGAAAGAGAATAGCAGCTTTGTAGCAAGCAGAGATCAATAACATTTAGTGACTTGGAGTAATGATGGCAAAATAGCCATAAGTTATACAAAGTGTGTGGGTATCCAGGTAAACTAATCAAAACTCTGAGGCGAGCAACTGAAGTGACAACCAATGGGAGTAAAGAATATTGTTGATTGATATGTGATGCCATGGTAAATACGTTAGAGGATTAGCTATGCAGCCAGAGCCTGGAAAATGGATTAGCGACCAACCGCCAGCTGCAAAGACATGCTCGACATGCGCAGTGCTTAATGGGCTTAAGAATATGATCTACCAGTGGTGCAGATGTCATTCAAAAACCAGTTTGTTTAGGACAGGCAGCAACTGAATATTTAAGCCTAGAGCAGGCTGTTTGATATATAAAAAACTGTCCAGAACATTAAATGTCATCAGTTGATATATAGGCAACTCCGCTACTGCTGGTATCAAAATGAAAGAAAGAAAACGCACAAATTTTACCTTCATGGGAGGCATGCCAGGAAACTTTTTTTTTCTCTCCAAAAGAGAAATAAAACAAAAATACTAGAGTTTACTAACTGACATATAGCCAAAGACCAAGCCTTTTGGAGTCAGTTCCATTGTTATAGAGATGCTTGAAACAGGCAGTACATGCAAGAAAACCCTCAAATATTTGCAAATGAAGGAATTTAATACAACATGGTGGTCTAAAATGTTAACAAGCTGATGTCAAAGACTGGCAGATGGTTATGAAAAAACACCTAGAAAAATTTATTTCTGCTGAAACAGTCTATATTACCTTCTGAAGGAAGTGAAGAGTATTACCTATCCATTGATAGCAAGTTTTTGCCCCCTTCCTGATTTCTTAGTTTTTTGCATATCTGTCACACTTAAATGTTTCAGATCATCAAACAAATTTTAATGTTAGACAAAGATAACCTGAGTAAATGCAAAATGCGATTTTTTAAAACGATGATTTCATTTATTAAGGGGAAAAAAAGCTATCCAAACCTACCTGGCCCTATGTGAAAAAGTAATTGCCTCCTAAACCTAATAACTGGTTGTGCCACCCTGGGCAGCAAGAACTGCAATCAAGTGTTTGTGATAACTGACTGCATCACTGTGGAGGAATTTTGGCCCACTCTTCTTTACAGAATTGTTTTAATTCAGCCACACTGGAGGATTTTTGAGCATGAACGGCCCGTTTATTGTCATGCCAAAGGATCACAATCAGATTTAAGTAGAGACTTTTGACTAGACCACTCCAAAACCTTCATTTTGTTTTTTTGAGCCATTCAGAGGTGGACTGGTGTGTTCTGAATCATTGTCCTGCTGCATAACCCAAGTGCGCTTGACCTTCAGGGCACAAACTGAGAGCAGAATTCATGATTCCATCAGTTACAGCAAGTCGTCCAGGCCCTGAAGCAGCAAAGCCACCCCAGACCATCACACTACCACCACCATGTTTGACTGTTGGTATGATGCTCTTTTTGTGAAATGCTGTGTTAGTTTTACACCAGATGTAAAAAAGTTCAACTTTTGTCTCGTCAGTCTACAAAATATTTTAACATTACTGTAATTCACTCAAAAAGATGTTTATTTTCTATTGTTAATGTAATATATACTGTAAAATTTATTTGGTAAGAAACGATAGACCAGGACTGTCTGAATAAATGTAATTTTGTTTGTGCAATTTATGTTTTTTAACCCCTTTTTGCATAAAAAAAATAAAGAAAACCATAATTAATGTAATTATAGATAATTCTAATTATCTATTACAGATAAACAGTATAGGTATAATAAATACAAACAGACATTAAAAAGAAAAACTATTCCTGTATAAAATATAATGGGGTCATAAATTACCTCACTTGGCCATTTTAGTCACTAAGATCTCTTGGATGCTTGAGGGTTAATTTGATCGGTTAATCTTCTGGTCATATCACACTAAACCTTCCCAACACTGACAAAAACAGTTGGGTTGTAACAGCCACCTCAGTAATGGCTGAAAAACAAAGAGCACAAAAATTATAATTACCAACATAAACAAATACGCTATGCATGGGGAACAACACAAGCACTAATTAAAAGTTTTTGATGTGTGCATTTTTCCTTGATTCCTGAACTGGCAGCTGGTCATCAAAGGTTTGAGAACCCCTGCTCTTGACAATATGGTCAAGATGTTGTCCAAAGAGCCAAAGCTGTGTGCTCCACATGGAGCACACAGCAGGAGATATGGATGCAGAACACCCACACACTCTCTGTGAGTTCACACAGAGAGTGGACTTTGTAGAGCTGGCAGGTTATCTGACCTGCATCCTCACAGGTAATGTTAGAAAAGTCCAGGGTTGCAATGCATGTGAGGAAAGTGCTGCCCTTGCTAGACAGTACCAGAAATGCTAGTTAGTTAAAGCAATTACTCATATTTTGTTACTGTCAGCGGTTAACTGTGAGGTCCAAGATGTTAAGACACCACCTGCCACTAGCTGAAGCTGTAGCAGATAGCAGCAAACTGTAACTGGGCTAAACAAGGTGGAAAGTGAAGACAGACACCAGCAGCCCCGCTAATCAGGGCAGCTCTGCTGTACTTTGATCAAGAAAATAAACAGTTACACATAGGCTGTGAATAAACTGGCATATTACTACACGACTGGAGCAAAGCATGACCCCATTCTGACAGTAGATGTCAACAACTCAATGAAAGATCCTGCATCTGCTAGGACTGCTAATGTTAGCAACAAATGGCACACTAATCGAGTAGTATGTGTGCGCACAAAGTGCCAAACTTAAGCACAGTTTAAAGTACAATTTTGTTAACAAAAAATGTGATTAACAGGTTTAAAATGGCTCTTAAATACACACAATATTTTTACGAGCAATACCTAACCTCGTCCATTACGCTGTGCTTGATTTTAAATGTTTTCTGACATTTAGACTAGTCAACTACTCAAACTTTTTTCTTGCATTTAAACGTCTAGTAAATTAATTGCCAGGATCATCGCTAGGTGCAACAGCACAGGATGCGGTGATAAAACAACAGTCCTGTAGAGAAACTATAGAAATAAATCAATCATATAAGACTGCTCACATTCACAGGCACTGGTGTATGAGTGCAGGGTTATCGAGGCACTCAGTGTGGCAGTTCGCGTTAATTTGATGCTTTTTAGCCTGTGCAAACATCCCAAACTCAATCTGAGTTTAATTTGGATCTGGTTTAAAAACTTAGATTCAATGCTCACCGTTAAAATCTATAAGTGCTCTCAGGAAATGGTTTTCACAAAACTGACCATATTAATCTTTACTTAAGATTGCCTGTAAATGATAATTTATGCATTTCAGCTTACTTTACTGCATGATTAATCATATTGAACAGTCTGATAATAAATGTTTTTATTGGTTTTTAATATATGTGTATTTTTTATTGATTTATTTTTACTGTAATTAGAGTGTTCTTGTAAAAACAAAGCCTTCTTTCAGTGGCCTAACTGTTTAAAAAAAAGATAATAATTTTAAACAGGCAAAACAACACTGAATGTCACAATTCAGTACAGTAAATTTTGAAGGTGATTTGGAAGTTAACTGCTAACATGTAACTTAAAACTTGTTTGAAAATTATTTATGAAAATATATAAAAGCTAAACATTCTGTCATTGGATGAACTCTCTTCGTAGTTTTCTAGACTTACCTGGAAGTGGTTTGGGAGGGGGAAGTTTGGGGTTGCTGCTTGGTGTATGCACACTACAGATCTTAATGAAACCAGCCATGAGCATGATGAGAGCGACACCCATCAACAGCACTGCCCACCAGTGAGCCTGGGAGGAAAATGAAGCACAAATCAAGCCCAATCAAATACAAAAACACCTCATGATAACTAATCATTCAAAATCAAGACGTCGACACATACCACAATCCACTCTGCAATGTTCTCATACAGCTCAGGGTTAAAGATGGCCTTCTTTAGTCTAGCAAGCGGCCCATCTGCATCCACCAGTCGACACTTCATGAACACGTCGCAGTAGCCCTTAAAGTCATTGCAAGGTGAGCCGGCCGGCAGCGTGGTAACTTTTTTATTGAAGAAACGAGCCAGACGCTCTGATCCAGTGCTGCTGCACGTGTTGGGACTCACTGTGGAGAGTGTCAAACCCAATTCAAGTGACAAAGACAAAACTCTTTCATAAAAAACAAAAAACAAAACAAAGCTCAGTTATAAAAGGTGTCAAAAGGGTAAATGACTCACTCTTCTCCATACAGCACACGTGGCAAAGCTCAGTCTCATCCTTGCCATCTTGGCTGGCACAGGTACACGCCTCGAGCCCGTACTTCTCACAGATGGAGCCGGAGCAGCCCTGCGGAGGAGGAGCATGAGAACAGGCGAGATCAGACACTCGCTGGTATGAATATAGTGTTGCTATGACAACCAGTTCTTCAAGGTGTGATTTCTTCAACCACTCACCCCATTGAGGCAGACTTGAGTTTCTCCGTGGCAGGCGGTAAAGTTGGCCTTGGGCTCCGATGTGGGGCACTGGGCACTGACTCCGTTACACATGCCCTGGTGAGCGCACTCTGACTCTTCTCTGCACTTCTCATTACGACCCTTGTAAGTGCAGTCAGCCGTACAACAAGGACCCTGGCTGGGGCTGGTGAAAAAGAGACAAGCGTTGAGTTAAGATTCATTATAAGAGCGTTGGCACATCCTCTTTAAGAAAGTAATTAAAATGGTCAAACTGAAAGATAAAATCTGCATCTACCTGCAGACTTTGTTGGGCTTTAATTTGCACTTCTTGTTGTCAGGCTGGTTGGCATCATAGCAGCACTGGTCCCTGCACTGATCACTGTAGCCACAGTCACACTCCTCACCAGGCTCCACCAGGCCATTACCACAGATGGGCTGGCCAGACTCTGTTTGAAAAAGGGTAAGCTAAACAGTCAGGGTCCCAAAAGCTGGAATAATGTGTTGAACTTTTTGTACAGCGAGCTTCAAGTTTAACAGAAATCAGACATTTATTATTAAAAGCATCTCATTACAAAAATCAATCAAGCCAATATCAGGGGTTTTCCTGCATTAGACTTTTTGGTGCTCTCTAAAGAAAAAAAAAAAACAAAAACAACCCATTCTTCTAGTAAGATCTTACAATCAAAAATTTTCAACCAGTTTTAGTTTAATTTACTCAACATCATAGAGATTTTTGATTGCTTAACAGTCAGAAAAATGCTCAAAAATGTCTCGAAATACTCTTTTACTTCACTGTATGCACAAGTCATGCTGACAGTGGTGCATAGTCATCCCTCAAAGGCCCATTCTGAGATAGGGGGGAAAAAAACAAAAAAAACAACAACAAACAAAACCCGAATATTGTTCTTAAGGGAATGGGTTGCTGCAATAGCAGCCAAAACACAATCAAAGTGCTGAAAAACAGAAACTGACCCATGAAAGAGCCAAA
The DNA here is from genome assembly GCA_015106735.1 of Paratilapia polleni. Taxonomy (NCBI): domain Eukaryota; kingdom Metazoa; phylum Chordata; class Actinopteri; order Cichliformes; family Cichlidae; genus Paratilapia; species Paratilapia polleni. Next base: position 12,844 of record VUQI01036233.1, read on the forward strand.
TGCATAAACCCAAACAAACACCCTCTGTCAGTTTGCTGGTGAAGAAGCAGAAATATCAGGCACTGTGGGTGTACCAGGACAGTCACTGAAAACCTCAAGCCGTTTTCAGTCATATCAGTGCAGCCAAGCATGTGCAAAACAGCAAGATTTTTAGACATGCCAATCACACGATGAAGTAATCGAGTGACTTCTAAAGCATCGTTTTGCTGTTCTACTGACTCAAAAGTAGTGAAACTGGCATTAAAAACAAAACAAAAAAAAAGATGACAAGGTACACTTCCACAGTCTGCCAAATACTGTACAAAAATATACTGGACTAATGCCAATGTTGGCTTTTCAACACTGATACTAGCTGATCTCAGGTTGCCTGAATGATTTCACTAATTAAGACTTTGGGGTAAAAATATTCCACACTCAATAGTGCAGGGAAAGCACAATCCGAATAATATTCTGCTCTGAAATTAAACAACTTCAACAAGTTAAGATCGATGTCCTCGATTCGACAAAAACAGTAAAACATACCAACAAAACAGCTGTTCCTCTTTTTCTCCAGCACCTGGCTGATGTTGCGAACGCTGCAAATGGAGAACTTATTGTTGTTGAGCTTGTCTCCTGATGTAGCTCTTGCGTACATGATATAATTGCCCTTCTCCTTCTTGTCTTGGCTTTTGGATTCCCCTGGTGTGCACTCAGATCCAGAGTCATGCTGGCAGTGAGAAAGAAAAAGAAAAATCTAAGATTAAAAGGAAAAAGGGACAAAGTGTACAAGCATCATAAATTCCTTCTCACCCAGCATAAATGCGGCACATCTAGGCAACTCACCGGGGAGCCAAAGTTGTGCCCAACTTCATGTGCAAAAGTGATATGGGAGACTTTTGGAGGTACGTGGGAGGCGTAGTTCTGTACAGTGATTATACCAGTGTTGAGAGACTTCTTTTTTCCATCTGAGTACAGCTTGCTTTTTTCACAGATGCCTCCAGAGCTCCCTGAGAAGAAAAAGCACAGTTGGAACAAACAAAAATATGGAAAGATTTTGCTCAATGAAGACGGTGAATGTGATTAACTTAATGACAATAACTGAAATAATATCCAGATGACATGAAACACATAATTCATCAACATGTTTACAGTACATGCTGAAGTTCTTAGTGGGTGGAGATGCCCAATTTTATACAGCAAATTTACAAACTTCACTGCAGTGTTTACCATTAAAATCTCAAATGAACTGTAATGTAGAGCTGAAGCATCTCAGCAACACAGTGCAACAAATATCTAGCGACAGCTTTAACCAAATATGTTCATGTTTGATGCAGCTGAAACAGTCTGCACTCGCAAGGACAAATTACTGCTAAGGAATGTGATGTGTGGTGAAAAATTGATGTTTTCACATCTTTCTGTAAAAACAGGAAACAGTCTGTTTGCTTATCACAAGAAATAAGATCTTTTAGTACCTGAGGGGGCTCCCACCCAGGCCAAACCCAACACCCCGTCATCAAAATCTCTGTCAGTGAAAACATAAGCCAAGCAGTAGTCGTCATGGTTCTGCTCTGAGTTCAGCTCCAAAAACTTCTCCACCCCAATGTTGGCAAAGCGGAATGGGTTGGACTTGTCCCTCTCATCACTGGTGGTGTTTATCTATGAAGAAGGATGACAGTTGGTTCAGAGGGAAGACTGTGACCAAACCTAAAACTTAAAAGCAGCCTATCTGCACAAGACTCACCCGGATCCTTTTCACCATGAAACTGATGTTACGAATGCCCATGAAGTCTGTGCCCTGATAGATGGCATCAATGGCCTTGACATGACTGGAGATCTGAAAAAGCAAAATACAACAGATAAAGCTTCCATTTGAGTTTTTCGAGAACAGGTTTTAAAGCCTTTTGTATGCTTGGGTGGTATTTAGTTTTTCGTACTTTCATAAATTCCTGACATTTCACCAGGGTATACAGTATATGATGGGTTTTTTTTTAACAGAATAAAAAGTGCTAAAGTGCTGCTGACAGAAGTTACCGTAGGCTGTATCGGGGTCTGCATCAGTGTATGCTAAGGCAAATGTTAAGTAGTTTTAAAACTACTTAAATTGTAAGATGTTCAAGTGATATCCATCCACTTACTCTCACAAATTGTGGTAGCTGAGAGAACAAGGTAAACCGTGACTCTATGCTTTTCCACCGGTAAATGTTACCTTCTATTTATGCTGGAAATTGGGGGGGGACAATTTATGCCAGGCATGCCACTGGCTTACACTGGCAAAGACCTTGGAGTGGTAAATGAAATGCATTCCCCCTCTCTTCCATAACTCCAAGGAAATTGTATTTTTGTGGACAATTTCTGTTACCTGTGTATTTCTAAGCTCTACAGCAAACAGAAAGTCAGGCATAAATGTGCACAACCTCAGAGTGCAGTGAAAAAGTATTCGTCCCCTTCCTTATTTCTTAGTTTGTTGCGTATTTATCACACTTAAATGTTTCAGATCATCAAACAAATTTTAATATTAGACAAACATAACCTGAGGTCTGGTTAGTGAAATTGGACTCAGCTTTCCAAAAAATGTGGTTAATCCCAAAAAAAAAAAAAAAAAAATGTTAATTTCCAAAAAATGTGGTTAATTCATGATTTAACAATCTGACAAA
>VUQI01036236.1:8895-28756 GCA_015106735.1 Paratilapia polleni
ACTTTCCTTTTTTTTTCCTTTTTTTTTTTTTTTTTTTTACCAAAATTTAAAAAATTAACAACATGTTGTAATAAATAAGACTAGAAACTTATCAGGACAGTCTTTATGGTGGTTGTAAATCAAGCGAGAAGTGGGCTTCTATACAAACTGGACATCTATTTACAACCAGAGGAGTCGCCCCCTGCTGGGCATTAGAAAAAGTGCAGATTTAACACACTTCTGCATTGGCTTCACTCTTCAAACTGGGAGGCTACATCCATCTTTTTTATAGTGTTTATGGGGAAAATGTGACTTTTAAAATGTGCTAAAATGTTGTCATTTAACTCTGGCAATAAATACCCAGCGAGATCATAGAATTTGATAAATATAGTTCCTGGCATTATCCAGGCAGGAGCTGAATCGGAGTCTAAATGAAAGCTGTCCATCAGTTTAAAGTAAGTGCATCTGGTACACAAACTGGTCTCTCTACCCAAACCAAAAGTGCTACTAGGGTTGGCTTTGCTGTTTGTGAGGTTGTAGCTACATGTGGCTGTATTACGAATGCTCTGCCGACTACTTCTGTATGCAGGATAAAATCACATGAAGTACTGATTCAGTGAATGACAGTACAGGTCGATTTAACCTTGTGAGATCCTGTGTCCTGCCTCCTGCATGTGCTATCCATGCAGCAGATTTGAATAAACCAAGCTGAGTATTTCCAGCAGTGCGAATGCATCTGAAGCAGACTATTGATAGCTGTGAGCTACACATGAGAAAGGATAACTGTGGACAATATCACAACATTGTTCCTCTGACATTCTCTGAAGTCCATGTGTGAAAGCAGCTTTAAATTACTGCGTCCATCTGTATGCTGTAGCTCCCAACTAACTTAATTTTTGAGTAGTATTAGCTATCAAAAATGTAATGAACAAGAACGACCCATTCAGACCTACAATGTTGCACTAGAGTTTGCCCTTGCAACCCAATGGATTGTGTTGTATTATTAAAATTTGAATATGTGCATGTCCAGTACTTCTTCCCAAGTTATCTCTGGGCCAAAACTATTGACATGATTGTGACATATCACATCAATCTGTCATAAAATCAGTGCTTTCTCTCACTGTCCAATGAACCTTTCCAGCTACTAGCAAGCACGGTGAAATCTTTGAGTCAGAACACATCTTCTAGTAAAAAGCCCAACCATCTAAATCGGTGTTAGGATTATCAGCAGGTCCTTCGAAATGCTCTCTCCCTAGCGGCAAAAAAGTTTTACATCCACCAGGTTACTGCTTACAGTTATTACTGGTACCATTAAGTCTCAAACACACAGGCCTAGAGACTGGTTGGCAACCTCTGGTCACTAGAGAAAAATGTGTGGTGAGTTTTTTAATCATCACAAAAAGATTGCATGTAATTGCCAACTCGACCCCATTCAATTGCAAACTGAAAGCAGATTGATTGACTGACTCCGTCTTATTGCCTTTTTTTCACCGTCTTGACACACCAAAGTTGCTTTGAGGACAGCAAATGACTGCAAGTCATTGCAGACCTGGTCCCCTTCAAAGCAATCATCTCAAAGGGAACAAGATCACAAGTTCATTGCACACTGCATTGCGATAATTTTGGTCGTGCCACAGTCTTCAACCACTGTTTTTCCTAGTACGACTTTAGCATTAAGCAACATTTGTCCTTAAAAACTTCCCTCTGGTTTGAACATGGAGACTTTAAGGGGTGGATGCAGAGTCTCAATCAGCAGCTGCTCAATGTTGAGTTACTATGATATAACCACAGAGTCTGACAGTAATATACACCAGCTCCACCTCATGTGATGGGTGGTGGTTCTTTCCTCATGTGTGCAGGGCATATGACATCTCTCAGACATTAAGTAAGGGGGATTTTATTTTTTTTTTATTATTATCTTTGGGTGATCATCACGATGATTCAGATTTGCCCACAGGGTGGAAATCTAGGTGTCGAGTTAAGCAGCTAAAGACTTCAAATCTGCTATACTTACGTTTTATTCACAGAATATGGAGAAAGACAGAGGTTAGACAAAGTTATAAGGATGGACAAAGTTTGAACAACATGCCCGCAGTGGAAGGAGTTGGTGTAAATACAATTATAACCACTTCATGTAGAAAATCAAACAAAGCTGGTTTGACCAGAAAGTGGGTCTAGAAAAAAAACAGAGGGACATTTTTGAAAATGCACTTCTACAATTCAAAACAGCTGTCAAGTGGCTGCAGCTCAGCCTCTCGAGTGTTAAAGCCTCAGCATACAGTTTGTGCTTTAGCCCTGAAAGCGAGCTTCGCCTCTTTTCAATTAAAATAACGGTTGTTGTTGGCGTTCAGAGAGTTTCAACGCATGACAGAAGTATCCCTGATCACATCTCCTCTCTGGCTCCTCTCTGTGCTTGTTTGCCGCTCTTCCAGCTCTGCAACATCAAACTGGAAATCTCTCGACGGGGTTTGGCTCTGTGATAGCCACTGCAAGAGCCCCAACACCACAACAACTCCAGAGATTGACGGACAATTAAAGAGTGAGAGGCGAAGGCTGGAGCGTGTGATCTGCGAGAACTCCTCAAACATGCAAAATGAATTTAGTTTACATTTGCCATGAGGAAGAAAGAGAGACAGAGGGGGAAAAACTGCTCTTTTCTGAGCATTTCTGATCTCTCTCAGTTGGACAAGAAAGCTCGCAGAGAGAACAAGATCGCTGCATAGCAGATTGCTGCAGAAACAAATGCTCACAGTAAAAAAGTATTGATTTTTCATGTTGTTCTTGTTAGCTGAAAAACCGAGCAGAATCTTCGACAAATGACCACGACCGAGCCACTTTAAAAAAAAAAGAAGACGAACACATCATGTGCCCTTTCCTCCTGTGGAAAGGCTTCAAAAAACAGCCGGGTGGGAAAGAAAACTGAATGAAAACTTTTATTTTAGCACCACCACATACAGAAGTGATGCCTTTTATTATATTTGAAAAACATATTTGTCTCTTACTCGTTCAATTTCTTTTTAGATACATGGCATTAATGTTTATCAGCAACAAGCAGTTGAATTTATCAATATTTAAAATCTATATAAGTCCCAGTGTTGTGTCTACATGTAACAGACAACTTAGCAAAGAACCAATTTTAAATTGTATCTTTAGGCAAAAACACATCATTTGTTCCCATTTCTTTAGTTGAATCTACGAAAAATGCCAAAGATAACACAGCTTGACAGACATAAAGTATTTTTGAACCAACAAGGTGATTCCTAAAGAGCTATTAGCTGAAAACTTGGCATATCTCAGCATGGTGTGCAGTGTGTCCTTAAAAAATTGAGGAAAGTGGACAGGTGGAGGACAAACGAAGAAGTGTCAGACCTAAAAACTATTTACAGCAGATGAACAGTATCTGAAAGTCATGTCCTTAAGAAACAGGAAACAATCCTGACACAGGACCTGAGAGCTGCATCTGGTCCTTCAGTTGATTCATCTACTGTTCACTGAAGCCTCATCAGAAATGGTCTCAGTGGAAGGGTGGCTGTCAAGAAGCCATTCTTAAGGAAGGGAAACAGGGAGAAAAGGCTGAGGTATGCCACATTACACAAGAACTGGACTGAAAATCAGTGGCAACAGGTCTTATGGAGCGATGGATCCAAATTAGAATTTTTTGGCTCAAATCTTTGTCAATATCTACACAGGAGTGAGTGTCTACAGCCATCTGTAAAACACAGTGGAGGCTCTGTCATGGTTTGGGGCTGCATTTCAGCCAGTGGTGTTGGAGATCTTGTCAAAATTGATGGAATTATGAACACATAAAACTACCATCAGATTTTGATCCACCATGTAATACCATCTGGAAAGTGTCTGATTGGCAATGACTTCCTTTTTCACCATGACGATGATCCCAAACACACTGCCAATGCAGTAAAATCATACCTGGATAGAAAAACACACAGTGTAACACTATCAGTCATGGATTGGCCTCCCCAGAGCCCGGACCTCAACATTATTGAAGCAGTGTGGGATCATCTGACAGAGAACAGAACAAAAGGCAGCCAACATCCAAAGAAGAGCTTTGAATGTCCTTCAAGAAGCCTGGAGAACTATTCCTGAAGACTACTGAAAGAAATTACAAGAAAGCTCAGACTGCATTGAAGAATAAAGGTGGTCTTACCAAATATTGACTTTCAAGCTTGTTAGAATTGTACAAACTCTATTTTGCCATATTTACTGTATTTACATTTATGTTTGCATGTTTCAATAAATCACTGCACCAATTTCCCATTTTCCTAGCAAAATATAAAGAAATGAGGGGTGGCTCGAGACTTTTGCACAGTACTGCAGCATTAGAAAATAGAAATAGATTTATATAGAGGAAGAAGATATAGAGACAAAGGAAAGGAGCGCTAGAAAATGAAGAGATATCTGCTATATATAGAGAGAATAATGGGAGATATGAAAAACAGACATAAAAGTAGGGAAAACCAAAGTATAGAAAACAAAGATGGAAAAATAAAGAATAGACATATAGAAAATAGAGGCATAGAGTGTAGAGGGAATAGAAATATAGAGAATACAATAACAGAGGATAGAAATACAGAGAATAAAGATAGAGAGTTACGAATAACAGAGATATAGAGAGAATAGTGATGTGGAGATATACGAAATAAAATACAGAGAACAGATATATAAATAAATGAGTTTTATGTGGTCAGTGCTTGTAATAACCACTATCAGAAATGCTCCCAGCATGTTTGAACGAGACACAAAGAGACTGTATGTAAAGTGTACTGTCTGTCTGCTGCCAGTCACCAAAACAAATCCTGCACATTTACTGCACTTCACAAATAAAATGGCTTTGAGTGGGATTCTGATAGATCCCTCAAGAAAACTTTTCACTCCGAGATGAAGAAAAAAAAAGAGACGACTTATCGCTCACTGAAATGAATAATTGACGGCGTCTCCAATGAATAATTAATCAAACATTTGAATAATTGTTGTAGCTCTAATCTCGACTGACATTTGCATATCGGCATGCTCTTAATATCTGCCTCTGTATATGAGTTTACATCCTCTCAGGATGCATAGATAGAATTAAAAGATCTAACTTACATCTGCAGAAACCTTGTCCGGCTCTCAGAGATTTCCCACTCAGCCAGATGATGAAGCACTGCTAAGAGAGGAAAACAGTTTCTAAACATATTGATAAGGGCAGAAAAACAAGATCTGCAATCACATGTAATACTGCGACACCTACACATGCAAATACATTTGGCTGCACTTAAACTTTTTCCTTAGTATTATCTGTTTTGCAACCATTGTTGGAGTATATGTGGATTGATTGAAAAGGCTGAAATGATTTACTATAATACTAAAAGTTTGTTGGGTATGAAGTTCAGGAGTCTTGGGTGGAATAATATCAACCTTTAAAGCTTTTCCCCTGTCTGCTTGTTAGCAAGATATCTTAAAAAGTAAACACATTTGGCTGAAATCAAACCAATAAATTTTGAACCAAACCTTGGGTGGATTTTGAGGATAAACATTTTTAGCAATAACACATTCTGATTTAATATTTTTCAAGGGTCATTGGGGCATTTACTGGTTCAGAATGGCAAGGGTTGTCTTTAGAGCAAAATTAAGTTTTCATTCTCATAGTTTAACTTCTTTCTTTTAGGTACTATATTAAATAGACACACTCAATGCCAGCATAACACAAACCTAAGTAGTCGGATTATACATAGACATGAGTTCTTTTCAACCAATTTGCGTTGTCACCAACTGTTTGGAGGGCTGTAATCCCCTCTTCAGATTGGCACAATAATGTCACCTGACCCTCTTTTCGACCAGGGTTGGATGCTGGCCACCTTTTGGGAACTGGTATTGAAATTGATTAAACATAACATTATTTGTGATTTAATCAACTCACAGAAAAACAAAAAGACTCAGAGGGGGAGTGAGATTTAAGCCCCAGTCACACAAGGCCTAGAGACCAGTCAGCGACGTCCAGCAACCACTGGTCGCTAGGGAAAAATGTATATTCCCTGAATGGTTGCTGTGTGGTTGCTGGAGGTTGCTGGCAGTTGCTAGGGAAGACTGGTCAAAAAGAGGTATATGGTGCTGCACTGAAAACCTTGGTGTTTGCAGACAAGTTGGAGTCTTCCATGCAAACTATCTGCTAGTGACCAATGCAATCACAAGTAGGTTTTTTTGGTGCAGCACTCTCTTTGCAACCAGTTTGACCCAGTGATAGCCAGCAACCTACAGCAACCACTTGCCAACCGGTCAGGGAATACACATTTTTCTATAATGACCACAGTTTGTCAGGGGTATGCTAACTGGTCTCAAGGCCTGTGTGACTGAGGCCTTAGAAAGCACAAGCACTGATGATTAAGAGCTCTGTCTTGAGTGTGAACACTATGAGTTGCAGGGTAACAGCTGTATATTAACAGGTAGAAGGATGGGTTCAACACACACTGATGAGAGCTGCTTCTTTTGTGCTTTTGCTCATATATAATTGTTGTCATGTGTTCACTGGGAAACTTTTCAAGTCCACGAAGTGTTATGTTGTATGACACAGTGTCAAATAAAGCCCATGACTTTGACAATAGAGAAGTTTAAGCTGTGCTCACACTTGCACTGCAGCCCTTAACGTTTCTCAATATTACCCTGTGGAGCTGAATGTGAGAACACAAATGTTGGATTGCACATCAACCGGTCTTTAGCCTGCCACAAAGTCTGTATGATATCTGATACAGCCTATGTGAGACCATAGCAGATAATTGGTGAATTTACAGGGTGCAAGTGGTCATCATTTCATGCTCACTCTGTCCAGGCTGCTCCTTTGACTAACCTAAAGTATTTCTGCAGTGAATGTGAGAAAGGGCAACAGATTCTCACAAACTTGTCCAGAGTTTATATGAGAATACTGCTTTAGACTTATTGAAATACTTGGTTACATGCTTCTGGTTAAATACTGAAGAAATCAAGGCTTCCTGTCCAAACTGACTTTCTTAATATTTAACAAAAACTACAAATGTTCCTTAAACTTAACCAAGTTATTTGAGTTGCCTCAGCAGCTCAAACAAGGGCAGATGTTATAAGACTATTAACGGAAATCAGTAATGTGTCTCGTACATCAAATACTGTTCAGTTCCAGCACCTCAAACTACTTGATTAGGTTTGGGTTGAAATGAGTCTTTTCCAAATACGAAAAATAAGGCCCACCCATTGAGTTTAAGTAATAGACTGTATATGAAATTTAAATGGTCACTGTGATGTCATAAAGCCCCATCGTCTTGAAGCCTAGATGTGAGAATTTTGGTCTTCTAGGGCCTTCGGCATCTTGGTGTTTTGAAACTTGGAAAGACAAGCAAGGGCAGGATCTGACTGAGAAACTAAGGATACTGCACACTCGTATGGTAAGGGCTGTCAAACACAAGGTAGGCCTGAACTAAGGCATTCCCCGGACAGCATTTGCACACGGCTTTTCAGGTTATTTAACCTCACGAGATTTAACCCTAACCCTATATTCTGGTAGCAAAGGATTAAGGGTTAGGTACTTTTCAATGATGACTTAGAGCCTAAAACCATCATATTATGTCACAGAAATAATTCAGTAAAACAAACTGATTCCCAGGATATCACTTACAACTGTCCAAACTTACTACCAGTCAATTTATTGCCTGCAACCACATGACCACAACAAGTGTGTGTGAGTGTGTTTGCCCAGAGGATCACTAACTTTAAACCAGACAGCAGCAAATGATTGTTTCTTTCTTTTTTTTTCATCAACTGTGGCAGAACTTTGCAGAGAAGTCAGCTTTGAACCCTCGGCCTCTTCGATAACACAGAGTTTGCAGTTTGCAGTTTGCTCGTTTGCGCTTTCAAATGTTTGCATTATTTTTCAGAGCTGCCTCAGACAAGCAGATCTGTTTCATCCTCTGCTAAAGTTTATGGCCCTGTAGGACTCTAAGAAAGTCAGTTCACGGTCTGCTGGATGAACTGTATACCTCCACTGCTCATTTTAGACGCACCATCCTTCCAACATTGTCATCCATGGTGTTTGTTATCTTGACACTCAAAGGATTTTGGGGAATGTTGATATAAGCTGGCATAGGAAGCAAATTGCTGCTGTGTTCACCACTTCCTTCCATGTGTCTATCCTTGCCGAGTAAAGCCATCACTCGCACCTCTTGCTTCTGACCATTTCTCTTTGCATATATGTGTGCGTGTGTTGGTGTATGTGTTAGGAGGGGAGTCAATGATTTGTCTTTTGATCCTAGCGTGCTTGTTGTCAAAAGCTGCCTGGATTGAAGAGACTGTTGCCCACAATTGACTGTGACAATTAGGGCACGATCACAGTCCCCGAGTGGAGCACTTAAAGGCTAATTTACATGTCACTTTGCCGAATTAAAAAAAGAAAAAAAAACATAGCAAGAGAAAAGATATTCTGCTTTGCTCACCCTCCCTCCCACCTTCTCTTTTTTCTGTCTATCTACTCCATCTTTTTTTTTTTTATTCCTGCATGCCTTGTAAACTGTAATTTGTACACTGCTTAGGCGATTCAGGCAAAAGAGAGGCAACCGGCATTTCCATTTGAAAAGAGGCAATCACTAGGCCACTGCTGAGCCTATTGTCCGGTGGTGGTGGCGGGGGGGGGGCAATTCACAGGCAGTGAAGTTACCCTTCTGGTGAGGTACATTACACACGAGGTTTGTACCCGTATGCATGCAGATCTTCTCGTGTTTGCTGATACACTGGTCCGATATTGTTCTTTTTATCAAAACCTGGATATCCGTCAGTCAGAAGCCTCATCGCTCCTCCTGCTGTGAGAATTCAACTGTCCTCATGCGTTTCCAGCCCGTCTCCATTTCCAGGGTGTCAAATACTGACGTTTTTTTCAAATCCACTGGCATCTTAAAGATATACTCAAGGTGCCCTTTGGTGTTGGTGCAGTGAGGACTCCTTGAAAACACTGTGACAGGACTCACTCCCAACTCATAACATATGGATGATTACAGAAGACCTGCTGGGGTCATATTCTGGGTAATTGTCTTTTTTCTTAACGTGCAGGGTCAACGCTATGAAGGGGCAAATTTTAACTTAAATCTAAATCTTTTCCCAAACTTAAATTTCCCAAATGCTCAGGTTCAGTCCTTTGTTTTACCATTTGGGTCTTTATGATGCCAACGACATGTCAGTGATATCCCTTATATACTATCTAATGCTACAGTCAAACGGAAAACAGTGGCTGGAGACCACACCCAACCAAAATTATTGCGACTGTGTGCAATGAACTTGCAATGTTCAAACTTCGACTTCAAAATAACTTTGATGCATCGACACGGCGATAAAACGGCAATAAGATGGAGTCGATCTGCTATCACTCTGCTATCAGTTTGCAATTGAATGGGGTCAAGTTGGCAATTACATGTAATCTGTGATAAATCGGTGAAAATAACAAATCTGTTGCTGTCTTTTGCAAATCTGTTGCCGTCTACATACACAGAAATTCCACTTAGAATCTAAGTAGTTATTACTTAGATTCAGAGTCCAGCCAGAACCTCATAGATTTAAAACAGAAGTTTAGAAATTCCTCCACAAATAGTTGCTGCAGGATGGCGATTTAACTGCAAAATGACACAGGTGTTTGGCAACCTTGCTTTTATATAGGAATATAACCAGAATACAACCAGTTGGCAACCAGCTGAGTTGAGTCCCCTATTGCAAAGAGACACATCGCAGACTCAAATTGACTGCAATGTGTTTACCTTTATAAACTATTTGTAATCAGTTTGTTCAGCCTGATTACTTACTGACTTTTGAAGCTTTGTACTTGAAACTGACTCCAGACTTGAATGACAAGTTAACTGAAAATAAATTAACATGGTTTTTAGGGAGAAACAAAAGCCACCACTGTAATGAAAAAGGACGTGCTGGATTTACAGCACACATGATCCTTTTTATCTTGATTATCCTGTTTTGATAATTGCTGGAAGCCAATGAAATGTTATTTTAACTGAGAATAACATCTGATTGATTGCCCAGACCTACGGAATTATGAATTCAAAAACTTTTTAATGTTGGCAACACACGTAGTCAGTTATGGGCTTAAAAACCCCAGATCGGCTCAAACAAACGCCCCTTTCCCTCAGTTCTTCCTCATGGCTGAACTTTCTTTTCTTCTGCTCTGACAGGCTGTTTGTGACAGGTGCAGAGTGTGTGTGTGTGTGAGTGCATGAAAATGTGTGTGTGAAAGGACTCCCTCCCTTCATCCATCTCTCTCTCACACACACACACTCCTGCTGTCCTTTCAAAGAGAACATAGAGGGGACAGAGTGTGTACAGAAACAGCAGGTTGATGGGATAATGCCCATCATCTGTTGCACCGTGTCATTTCTGTGCTGCCATAACCTGCTTTTGTAACGGCACCACACACACACACACACACACACATACACACAAACAGACGCACATGCTTCGCCTCTTCTGTGTGCATGTGTGTGATTTTCTACATGTGAACGAGCTAAAGAGGAAGAAATCCAAGGTGGGAATCGTCTCCATGACTCACGAGAAAATCTAATATCTATTTACAAAGCCAATGAGTGTATCCAAAGGTGTGTGTGTGTGTGTGTGTGTGAGGTGTTCAGGCATACGTCAGCCCGGTATGGGATTGTCGCGCAGCTCAGCCCGCTCACAATAATCACTGGAATAAATTCCCTCCTCTGCTGTGAATGACCTAATCCAGATTTGATGGTCATTATATCAGACCTGCTTCATTATGCTGTAAACATACAGCACAGATAATCTTAATCTCTGTAATGCCACTGTAAACGAGAACAGCACTGCTGGTGCATGAAACCCACCTCTGCTTTGTTTTCGTTCACACTCATTTTGTGAATTTTATGTTATTTGAGACATTTGAATTCAACATTTTTTTTCCCTTCCTAAATCCCTGCAAACATAATTTCTGTAGATAGTGATATGAGTATCAGGTTGAATGTAGGTTACTAATCCCGGCGATTGAGCCTTTAATTAATTGCACAGTTTTGTAATAAGGCCGGGAGGATTAGTGTGTGGACAGGTGGGCAGATTTAAACCTCACTGGGCCGGACACATGTTGAGACTGAAGGGAAGCCATCATCCCGAACAAAGAGGGATTTTTTTTTATTCCATGGATAAACTCCAAATGTCTGCGTACATGCAACAGAAACGGTTCAAAACAGCGCCCCGAATGTAAGCCTCAACAATCCATTTGCTGCTGCCAAGTAGCATTTCACAGGGTTCCACACAGGACCTTTATGGTGTTTAAACACATGAAAGGCTCTCCATAAAGGAGCCAGGTCACATTGTTTTTCAATGGACATTGTTTGGGCTGCAGTCTTCATTCATAGCACCATGTTCAAAAGCATTACATTGGACTTACCACTGTGAAAACTTTGCAATGGCACAACAATAAATAAAGCTTAAGCAGAAACACTTCTAATGGGCTACTGTGGCCCTTTAAAGGTTTCTCTAGCTTCTGTTAACGGTGCAGTTTTTAACCCTCTGACTGGATGCTTCTAACACTGTCTTACGGCAGTTTGTGAAAAACTCATAAAATGTAATCATTTGACTATATTCTTCTCTTTTTTCATTTACATAATTTTTTTTTCTGCCTGATCTCCTATCTATTGATTTGTGTATGTTAACACAAAGTGAAGTTTTTCTAAGCTTAAACGTTGACAAAGTCCAAATTTGGACATCAGAGGGGCTCGTGGAGGCGAAAGTCATTTTGTTGCTCACATGAAAGACCAGAGCTGGAGTCCCACATGGAACAAATGACACACTTTTACACTTTCTTTGGTAACACCATCACATTTAGGCCACATTTTCTTTTGCCCCTTTACTTTCATTTTCATTGTTTGGTTAGATTTTTTTGTTAACAGTGAAACCACTTAGTTAGGTTTACTCACCAAAACTAAACTACTCGATTAGGTTTATTCACTAACACAGAACTACTAAGTTAGGTTTATGCACCAAAAACACTTGGTAAGTTTATTCGCCAAAACAAAAATACTTGGTTAGATTTAGGCGCCAAAACCAAACTACCTGGTTAAGTTTATGCATTAAAACCACTCGGTTAGGGTTTAGCACCAATCTACTCAGTTAGGTTTACTTAACAAAACCACGCTGTTGGATATAGGCCCTAAAACTGAACTACTCAGTTGTGATAGAAAAACTACTAGGTTAGGTTTGTCCACCAAAACCAAATTGTTTAGTTAGGTTTTATCACCAAAACCAAACTACTTCATTAGGTTTAGTCACCCAAACCACTCAGTTAGGTTTAGGCACCAAAAGTGAACTTCTTGGTTAGGTTTGGACACCAAAATGAAACCATTTGGTGAACTTTATTCACCAAAACCACTGCGTTAAGGTTTAGGCACCAAAACAGAAATTCGTGATTAGGTTTAATCACCAAAACTAAACTAATAAGTTAGGTTTATTCACCAAAACCACTCGGTTAGATTTAGGCACCAAAACAGAAATTCTCGATTAGGTTTAATTACCAAAACTAAATTACTAAATTAGGTTTAATCACCAAAACTAAACTAATAAGTTAGGTTTAATCACCAAAACTAAACTAATAAGTTAGTTTTATTCACCAAAACCACTCATTTAGCTTTAGGCACCGAAAAGCCCAACGAGGGACAAGGGTTGGAAATTAGCAATAGCTATAAACTCTATGTGCAGCACATTAGTTTCATGCTTTGTATTGGAATGATGTCAAACGGCATTGTCCCTATTAAATAAATAAAATGAAAGGAAAATGAAATGAAAACCAAACTAACTGGTTAAGTTTATTCACCAAAACTACTCAGTTAAGTTTAGACACCAAAGCTGAAATTCTTGGTTGGTTAGCAAAATCCAAAACTAAACTAATATGTTAGGTTTAAGCCCTAAAACTACTGAGTAAGGTTTACCCACCAAAACCAAACTACTCAGTTAGGTTTAATCACCAAAACCACTGAGTTAGATTTAGGCAATAGGTTTATTCATCAAAACTAAACTAATACCTTACATTTAGGCACCAAAACTACTAGGTAAGGTTTATCCACAAAACCAAACTACTTAGTTAGGTTTAGGTATGAAAGTTAGGAATACGTTAGGTATAAGCACCAAAACCACTTGGTTAGGTTTAGGCACTAAAACTACTCGGATAGGTTTAACCATCCCGACTCTTATTGTCCTTGAGTGGTCAGTAAGAGCAGAGAATCACTATATAAATATCAGTGCATTTTACCATTTTACAACACATTCTTCCAATAGGAACATTTTTAAAGTCATGCTGATTGTAATGGAGAAAAAAAGCAATTTGTGTCCATGTACATGAACAAACAGATTATATTTTTATGACTATGAAACCGTGTTTCTTACCCAAATCATCTTTGGTGTCATAGCTCATCTTTTGCTCTGTTGGTTCAGCTGAAAGAGTTCCAGTTGATAGATTGGTAAAAGTTGGACTAAACACTTTAAACAATGTATTGCATTATATTTTATTTCTGACTTTAGTAGTGTTACTAGCCAAGCTTAACTCTTATTTTTACTGTAGATGGAGAGAAATGCACAGGCTGTTACCCTCACTCCACACCACACACACAATCTTTGCAAAGGCCAATCTACATACACACATACTTACAGTACCTCCTGACTAGTTGCCGGCCACACACACACACAAACTGCCTGGTTAACCGAACACATCCCTGCACATTTACCTGTGTTTTATCTCCTTTCCATCCGGAGCTGTGGAGATGTGAAGCGACCTGCTGAGCGCCTCCACAGGAGGAAAGGAAGCAGAAATTACTGAGAAACAGACAGAGAGAGAAAGAGAGAGACATGACTGATTTATCCCCCACACACAGAAACAAGAGAGGTGCAGTAAAGAAAGAGGAAGACAAGAAGAAATGAAGACAGTATTTATATGGTTAGAAAAGCGGTATAACACATCAAATGAAAAAAATCATTGTTAAATATTTCATGCAATGTTTCAAAAACATTCACATTGCAGCACAATAAATAGTGACTGTATGGCCAAATACATGGAATACCGGAAAATAAATAATAATGTAGGCTGGGCATGATTCACCTGAGAGTGGTGAAGAATCATTTTATAATAGCTCAAAGGTGGCTTCAGATGTCCTGAAATATTTGTGAAATTCAGCCTCCTTGAAATGTACCTGCTGACCTTTCTTTCACATACGATACCAGGTAGGCTAAAATTAACAAGTTAAACTCATACACACTCAGTCTTGCTTGTATTAACAGTCTCTCAAACTGAGAGCAACCTGAAACATAAACCCCTTATCTCACAGTATGATACCTCAAAGTAACTGACATAGAGAGTAACACAGAAACCTGGTTAGTTAATAACATTTGGTTATATTTGTGTGTTTGTGTGTGTCTGTCTGTGTGACTGTCAGATAAATACAACCACAACAGAAAAGGCTCTTAAATTATGGACAAACGTTTCACAACAATGTCAGAAATGATCAAGAACTGAGTGCAAAAAAGAACCAGTGTATCTGCACCAACACCAAACTGGACCACACTATGAAGCTGGGATCACATCAAGGGACACACATGTAAAGTGCCTTACAAAAGTATTCCTACCCCTTGAACTTTTCCACATTTTGTCACGTTACAACCACAAACTTAAATGTATTTTACTGGGAATTGTGAAGTGGAAGGAAAATGATACGTGGTGTTCAAAATCTTTTACAAATAAAAATCTGAAAAGTGTGGATTAGTATTCAGCCCCCTTTACTCTGATACCCCTAAATAAAATCCACTGCAGCCAGTTGCCTTCAGAAGTCACCTAATTATTAAATAGTCCACCTGTGTGTGCTTTAATCTCAGTATAAATACAGCTGTTCTGTGAAGGCCTCAGAGGTTTGTTAGAGAACATTAGTGAACAAACAGCATCATGAAGACCAAGGAACAGTTTAATTTAGTGATATGCTTAAATCAAATCAAAATAAATAAATAAAACTATCCTTGTTACTATTATTGCATATATTTTTCTTACACACAATTTTGTCAGAAATTCAGGTTTAGGCAAAAAAAAAACAATTGGTCATGTTTAGGTAGCAAAACCAAACCACTCAATTAGGTTTAGGCACCAAAACTACTAGGTCAAGTTTATGAACCAAAACCAAGCTACTTGGTTAAGTTTAGGAACCAAAACAGATTGAGAAACAAGTGTGAGCAATACAAGACACATGGTCTCAGAAAAGTTGAGAGAAGACGGTAAACAAGGCAAAAAAAACAGTACATGTAATCACAATTGCAAATTTGCATCTGTTCAGACAGAATATTTCAGCTTGGTATTTAACACTGAGGAGACATAACAAAAACTGTGAAAACTTGCGTTTGCAATATAAGCGTGTGACAAAACAAAACTACTCTGTTAGGTTTAGGCACCAAAAAAACAAAAAACAAAACCCAACCTAAAGCTAAAACGCTCACTGAGGTTTAGGCACGAACACTAAACTTTTGTACTGTAAACTACTGTACTTCTTGGCTAGGTTTAGGAACCAAAACTAAACTATTCTGTTTGGTTTAGGCAGTTAAACTAAACTCGGTTAGGTTTAGGCACCAAAACTCATCTTTTGTACCGTGAACTACTTCTTGGCTACGTTTAGGAACCAAAACTAAACCACTTTGTTACATTGAGGCAACAAATTTACCTGCTTGGTTAAGTTTATTATTCACTTGGTTAAGGTTGGTATTTAAAATACCAAACTATTGAAAAGTCCATAGTAATGTTGGATGTCCCACAATTTATTCAACAAAAATTCAGGTTTAGGCACAATTTGGTCAACAAAAATTCAACAAGTTGCCTAGCTATTATACCAACTACTTTCAGTATGGGGGCAGCAAAATTTGGAAAAATATTAAAATATTTCCTAAAAGCTTGAACACAACAGCTCAATGGCTGTGAGAAATTTAAATTAAAGAAAGTACATTTTGATCATGTAGTTTAGGTACAATACAGTTTAGCCAAAAGTAAAAGGAGTAAAAGTAAAAGTAAGTACTCAATATTCAGAATGGCTCTTTTTATTACTCTATTAGCTGGATGAATTTATTTTAATGACTGACTCATTCTCAACAATCACTATAATCACTATTATTCAGATAATTTATCTTTAGGTAAGAAATAAAATTAATGAGAGGCTTTAAATATGATTTCACTTCCATGCCAGTCATCACTTTCTGAGAAGAGGTGTTAATTTTGTTAAATAGTGGACGTCTCATTTTGGAACGAAACTCTTCCTTTATCTCCAAATGTCAATTAAATTCAAATATAATCAAATATGTCTCAATGAATAAAACATTGTGGGTAGCACGTTGGATGAGCTTTCTCTGCTCACAGTGAACATAGTTTCTCTTTCTCTCTCATTAGAAGCAGCCTTGAGCATTATAGCAAGTCTCTCTCTCTCTTCCCTTCCCCGCACACACACATTTCCACCAGGCTCTGCGTTAGCTGTTAGTGGCCCCAAACAGTTTCACAGTACATTTAGGGTTTGATCTTCTGATAGTGATACGATGGCACAGCATGGCCAAGCTGCCTGCTGCACAGAGTATAGGCAAACCATGGAAACAGGCAGAGGACCACTTAAACCTGTATAGAAACTCACCTCTGTGCCGGCTGCAGAGGGTAATAAAGACTTGCGGTTTGAAATCAGGTTTTCACCAAGTGAAGACTTTATTTTCCTTGAGAAGGAAACTGAGATGGAAGCAACACCTGTGTTAAAAACAACATATTTAACCCTTTTTTCTAACATACCATTTGGCAGTAGCATGCCTATGTTATAAAACAAGGATTCCCAAAAAGAGGGTATGTGGAAAGATTAGCTTAACGTGGAGGAGTAGCAGCTCTACTCTGAGCCCCTCCTGAATGATCAAGCTCCTCACCCTATCTCTAAGGCTGAATCCAGACACCCTTTGGTGGAAGCTCATTTTTGCCAATTGCATCCGTGATCTCATACTTTTGGTCACTACCCAGAGCTTGTGACCATAGGTGAGGGTAGGAACGTAGATCGACCAGTAAATCAACAGCCTCTGCATCACTGCAGACGGTGCACCAATCCATCTGTCAATTTACAACCCCACTCTTCCCTTACTGAACAAGACCCACCGATACTTGAACTCCTCCACTTGACGCAGTGACTCTTCCCCGATCCAGAGTGGGCACGCCACCTTTTACCAGATTCAGAGGTGCTAGTTCTCTCCCAACTGATTCATACTTGGTTGCTACCACTCCAGTGCAACCTGACGGTAGTCGTTCAATGACGCCAACAGAATCACATTATCCGCAAAATAGCAGAGACGAGATACTGAGACCACCAAAGCCGACCAACCACCAAAGGCTGCACCTAGAAACTCAGTGACAAAGGGCAGGCCCAACAGGTGGGACCGGGAATGACTCTGAGTTATTGCCAGCAATGCAGACCAAGCTCTCACTGCAGGTGTACAGGGATCGAATAGCCCAGGGCAATAGCCAGATACCCAGTACTTCTGAAGTTCAGCTATCAGACGGACTCTCTTCTTCAGTACCCTGAGGTAGAACTTCCCAGGGAGACTGAGGAAGAGAGTCCGTCTGAAGTTGGAACACACCTTCCAGTCCTCCTGCTTAAAAAGTGGGAACACCACAGCAGTTTGTCAATCCAAGGGCACTGTCCCCGATTTCCATGTGATGTTGCAGATGTGTAAGCTAACAATATGAATTAACTGTATGTATGAACAATATGAAATAGCTGGAAGAGCTAGGTAAAAGAATGGATAAATTGCTTACAGATAAACTAATTGATGGCTAACAGTACAAACTAAATAATTAGTTTAATATAATGGATAAAGATTTATTCACCAAGCTTCATGAACTGAAAAGCTGTTAAATGGAGTATCACTGGTAGCCTATGATTGTGGATGGTTAAAACGTTGAACTGAAAAGCTGAAAGAAGTCCAAGTTGAGTTTAAAATGAGCTCAAATGGACACATTTGAACATGAGAGGTGTTAATGAAGGTTTTTCCCGTCTGACCCGGTGTGGGAGTACACCAGATGAAAAGAAGGGACTACTATAAATATTTGACTATATTTTTAAATTTTAGATCACTGAAATTAATTTGCCTATAAAGTATTTATAGCATTGTAAGTGTAGGTGTTGACCAAAACCACCCAAGTATTAAATATACATTACATTCACATTCAAAGTATATGGTATATAGTGCATTTGACCATGGAAGGAAAAGGGGTTAAAGGTTCAAAGAAAAGAGCTCCATGAACTGAGAGAAGCCCCCAGCTTAACCTTTGCACCTTTGCTTTTACCCCAGCATTTCCATAATCATAAACATGTTGGAATATGGGAAAGATTATATTTCTCCACCATTAAAAGATTATGGGATAAAGGCATAAACTAGCCAATAACAACATTTGGTCCAAATATAGTAAATAAAAGTAAACAAAATGGCAGCTGCATACGTAAGCCTTATACAATGTCAATTATGCAATGTTTGTTTATTTTTACTTCTGATAATAAAGCTTGTTGGTTATATAATCACCAGTCACTTTATTTGGTACACCTTCCCAGTACCAGGTTGAACCCCCTTTTGCCTTCAAAACTGCCTTAATTCTTTGTGGCATAGATTCATCAAGGTGCTGGAAACATTCCTCAGAGATTTTGCTCATATTAACATGACAGCATCACACAGTTGTTGCAGATTTGTCGGCTGCACATCCATGATGTGAATCTCCCGTTCCACCACATCCCAAAGGTGCTCTATTGGATTGAAGTCTGGTGACTGAGGAGGCCATTTGAGTACAGTGAACTCACTGTCATGTTCAATAAACCAGTTTGAGATGATCTGAGCTTTGTGACATGGTGTGTTATCCTGCTGGAAGCAGCCATCAGAAGATGGTACACTGTGGTCTTAAAGGGATGAACATGGTCAGCAACAATACTCAGGTAGGCCGTGGAGTTTAAATGATGCTTAATTCACCTTTCTTCCTCATTCTGATGCTCAGTTTGAACTTCAGCAGGTCATCTTGACCATCTCTACATGCCTAAATGCATTAAGTTGCAGTCATGTGATTGGCTGATTAGATATTTGTATTAACAAGCCTTTGAACAGGTGTACCTAATAAAGTGTATGTGTATGTTTTGGGTAAAATTTTGAACGTTGAATTTTCTTTTAATGGAGTAATGTTTCATTGTTTACTCTAGTAAACAAAACAAGTATAGAAACTTCAGCAAATATCACATTAGAGTTGGAAAAGAAACCTTGGTTTAAAGTCATTAATGGCTAAATTGTAACCTGCGTTACATGCCTTTAAAGACTTCACGACACTTGGTTTGGTCTCTTTGGCAAATATTGAGACACTGCAATAAAACACCCAAAAAGCCAAAAACTAAACATGAGGCCTCCTGCAAACTAGACATCAGGGGTTTTGGTGCAGCACTCCAATCAAGTTTTGTCGCCTATTTTTGGGGGCAAACAAGGGGTGGTGGGTACAGAAGAGGGAGGAGCGTTTGCAGATTGGTAGGGTTGTTGGAGTCTGTCTTTACAGAATTGTCTATCAATAGGTGCAGCCAGTGTCAGTAGTCCTTCTCATCAAACCAGGGCCTGACAAAGAGGCGGCGGCGCATGGGAAAGGGGCAGCAAGGTGAAACTAATGCCATGGATGTTTGATTCATCAGGGCCTCATTGTTGGCGGCCACGGCTGATTGTGAAGGTTCAGTCAAGCAAAAGGGGTGCGGAGTAATCAGTCGGATTTATGGTGCCGAGGGCCTCGGAGAGAGGCAAAAAAAAAATCCAAAAAAAAAAAAAAAAAAAAAAACCAAAAAAAAACAATTAA